>JABFOX010003734.1:0-10070 GCA_022817665.1 Axea sp. ZL-2020
CGAACCGCGGACCAACGAGCACTTGCGAGCGCTGACAAAAATCGACGAACTTTGAACGAGAATTGGCCGGCGACAGAGGCGACCGTGTGCATTTCACGAGCGAGGCTGCGCTCGGTCCGCTGTTTTTGCGCAGGGCTGTGTGACTGAGGCTCAGTTCGGAGCGTCCAACGACACTAACGCGCACACCATAGCCGACGACCGGCGAACGACTGACTGGCTTCGCAGAGGTGGCGGCGCACGCCGGCTCAAACGCCGACCTGCGGACTTCATCTGACCCGACTGGTACGATTGCGTCGGCTAGTTTGCGCACTGCATGCGCGCCCAGATAGCGCGGCCATCCATGTATAAAATCATAATTTATGAGATTATGTGAACTCGAGTGGTTTTTCTTAAATGGCGCTATTGGCTTTCTGAAATTCGCAGTTTTTCACAAAATACGTACGCGTTTTCATGAACGCGCTTCGCGGTACGGAATTCTGTTAGTTATAAATGTGACGCATCGCACAATTAACGACAAATTTTCAAATTCCTTCTGTGCAGAGGTATAAAATTACAATGACCATTACCGATCGAACAGCCGCAATTCAACAAACTGACGAAATTTTCGAAGTGAAAGCGGGAATAAAGAAATGCCTTCGTTCGTAGTATTATTTTTATTTCGTAATTCATTTTTCATTCCCCTTTTCAACGCGTTTTCGTAAAAGCGTACTACGGTAAATTATGTGAAATTTTTGAACGCTGTAAACGCGAGGTACAAACTTTTATAAATGTTTTCTGCTCGTTGAAACTAGTTTTACGTGAAGAAAATTGATGAGGAAACCGTTGGCTGAACTGTTTGGTACATTTTTTCCAACAATGGCGTACAAATATGAAAAATCGTTTGGCTCGTGTTTTCTTCAAAATTGTTTCGTTGCGTATGTTCGAAGTATTTTTTTTTTTTGTGTATGGAACCAGGCTAATGAACGAGTCTACTTTGTAATGTGTATTCTTCAGAACATTAAATTCCTTATCCGCTCAAGAGTAGTCGTTTAGTCCGTATTTGGACCCTTATGTGGTAAAACGATTATGTCGTATACAAATTACTATAAAAGGCCTTTTAGTCATTATTCATAGAATTCTAAAAGTCAAATGGCCTTCCTGGAATCGCTGTTACTGCGAACTGTATACGACTAACTGAAAGCGTTCTATTAAAGAAAAACAAACAAATAAAAATTGCTGAATTCTGTATAACGATGTTAAATTCACGTTCAAAAAGTTATACTTGTGATCGTATACCGCACTTATGCAATTCCTCTGAATCTGTATTGAAATGTTTTTAGGTTAGAACCATGCAGTGTCCAGGAGACATTTTTGACTGTCGTTGGAATCCACTTATCACTAATGGAAATCTTTTTATGCGATATTTAATCGGATTTTCCATTTACAGTTTGCGGATAACGTTTACCATCAGTAGGTATTTTTTTGAGTGGAATAAACTGGAGTAAATGCGAAGTTAATTTTTGGTGTAAGAGCTGGTATATTAGGTAATCATTTGGACAATATCGATACTGTTTTAAATACTATATCTTATGTTCTACTGCGACATATGTTTTTAAATTAGTTACAACACTTGCGAGCTGCCCTGGGAATGTTAAGGTAACTCTATCTTCGCCGGAGATGCGTTTTACATCCTATGGAACAAGAATAAATAAATTGGTTTGGAAACTAAATTAAGAAACAACACAACTTCATGTAAGAGGAGCTAAGTAATAGAATTAATCTTGGAGAATGTGGCGTTGTGATTAACATCAGAGGTGGTACTTCTGTGATCATTAAAATGTTTAAACTTCCTATTCATCTGGTTGAAGTCTGGCTTTAATATTATAAAAACGTGAGTGAATCATCTTATCAATTCGTTATTTATTATAAAAAATAATTGAATATGTACGAATGAGTACAATAATAAATAATGTTTTTTTACATTGTAATGCAAGTACTACAATAATAATCATATGTAATGATTGAATAATATATAAATGAATGCAGTGGTGGTTGTTACATCAACTTGTTTCTGATGAATCACAAACGACGTAGCAACAAATTTTTACCTCCTTTTGGTACACCTGTTGATCAAATCTTTGATCACAACTATTTTGTATTAATTACTTTTTGTTTATTAAATTTAATTGATCAAGTAATCAGATTTGATAAGAAATTTAATTTCTGAAGTGATTAATTAAAATATAATAAATATTTTATTATGGAGTTTTGCGCAAATTAATCTAATCAATAATAACTTTCTGAACTACACTTTTCTCTGATCCTTTTCACTTCTTTTTCATTTTCTTCGTCAGAGTCTGATATTTCAGATTTCTACTTTTCCTGAGCTTTCGTTTGGGTTTTATGTGGGACTTCTCTTTGCTTATCTATTTTTCTTTCTTTGACTGGATTTCTGATTTCATATAAGTACGGGTTTATAAAACAAATTACAAATCTTTTGCCTAAAAATGTTCGACATCTGGCCTTTTTTTTCGTTTCCTTTTTTCTTTTATTTTTATCCTTAATATGTCCAAATCGTATTGTGCATTCTATCCCCCATATAGCCCAATCATTCAATAGTATTATTTTTATATTACAATACATTTCAGTTCAATTTAAAATTGTATTTGAAATGTAAACACATATTTTCAAATATAAAAGATCATGCATAGAATGAGGATGATGAGGACATCTGACTCTAAATGGAAATGATATTTATATAAGGACGTCCAACTAAATTTATTACTAGAAAAAATATCATAAAAACTCGAGTAGAAATGAATATGAAAGTAAAAATTAATTATCTTTTAAAACATTTTCTAATGAATGTGTCTTATCATGAAAGTTATATGTAAGTGTTTCTTTATTCAATATATTATTATTATGATAATAACATATTGATATAATATCTCCAACAATAATTAATTTTAACTCTACATTTTTATCACAATTATGAACATGTGACTTATAATTTGATAAGCTTTCCCTATGCAAAGTGATTTTGAAATTTCAAAAAGCTTTGGAACCACCTATTTTTATATATAGTCTTCGGTCTTGCAAAAATACTTTTTATTTTAATAATTTGAAAAACTGAAAAAAAAAACAAACTTTGTCATTAATTTTTTTAATTAATTGCACATATTTATGTAACATATATCAAACAATAATACATTTTACTACACAGTTATTAATTAAGCCTTTAATTAAGCATTTCTGACTTACCAATATCACTAATGTTAAAGCATTAAACAAAATTTGAAGTTAGTTCCTTCAAACGAACATTCTAATATTTATATGAAAACCAAAAAGTCACAAAGAATAATTCAAAATGTCACACTGTCAACAAAATGTAATCTCAATTTAAATGTATAAAAATTTAGATACAACTTTGAACTGAACCCACCAAGACCTATTGTATTCTATACTAAATAAAATCTATTCAAATATTCTTTTCACAAGCCTGTATCACCATCTGTAGAAGGAGCTGCAAATTGCTCGTACTATCGTATAAGCATGTTCCTAATCTGAGCTTAATAGAACTTGTTGTTATCTAAAATTTAAAATTGTCCAATATAAATCTCATTTGTGGTTATTTTAAAATATAACATCTCGTTTAGAGAAAAAGGAAGAAAAATGAAAGATGCAATGATCAGAACTGCTCGGTATACACAAAAATAAATTATGGTCTCGTTAATTTTATATTAATAAGAATGTTAAGTAATATATTTTATTCCTATAGAAACACACCATTTTACCAAGACTGATTCAATTTGGATTGCAAGTTTAAAATATTTGATTTCGAAATTTGAGAATGTGGGAAGAAAATCAAAGATCCATAAGTTATAAATGGTCTAATCATAAACATCTTTCAGGAAAACGAATATATACACTAGTTTTTTTAATGAAACCTAATCTGTAATCAATGTCAATATGTTTCATATTTAAGAAATTCATGTTAGTATCAAAGATTATCTTTACTAGATAGACTGAGGTGGTTAAATTTTGTATATAAAAAAAAGATCTAAAGATTACTATTGTTTCAAAATGATTTATTTCGAATATTCAAATAATATAATATATTTTACCATAAAATATAAAAACAATCTAGTCGAGAATGTTATATGAATAAGCCAAATTAGAAACAGTGAAATTAATTATATATATTATTGATATTAATAAATATAAATATTTGCAAAATTGTTCAATTTCATCGAAAAAGCTTGGAAAAGTAAGAATTTTCTAAATTTGAAGTTTTATACAAAATAGTTTGAAAGTATAAAAATTTTTTAATTATGAAATTTCATCGCAAAATCATAAAAATGTCAAAGTTATCGAAATATTCGAATTTCATCGAAAATGCTTAAAAGAGCATCATTTTAAGAGATTTTTGGTTTTATTCATAATTGTTTGAAAATTGAAAATTGTTCAAAATTATCAAATTTAGTTGAAAATGCTTGAAATAGCAGGAAATTCTTTGAGATTTGTAATTTTCAACAAAATTGCTTGAAAATTGAAATATGTTTAAAACGCAAGTTTCTTTTAACATTTAATTGAAACCGACCTCTGCGTCTGTGACAGTTCCCTCACCTGGGAACCTCATTGTCAGCAGTTTAGTATATTCTCACATATACAGCACTTGCCAGATAGTGGGGAATTCCCGCACTAAAGAGGGAATTCAATAGTGGTCCTTAAGACAGAGGAATTCTTTCGTGTGGAGATACTCTGTACAAGAAACCAAGGATAGGGTGAAAAGTTATTAGATGTTAAATTGCGTTTAATATAAAATTTGCCTTAAGAACTTGTGCTGAAGTTTTCTCTAAACAACTGAAGAAAACGGGAGAAATTGTAGACTTTACAATTCAAAAACACTCATCGCGATTCAAGAGAGATTATAATTCAAGATCAATTAATACTAATCAAGCAGTGAGGGCAATTTTGTTCTTTCAAAATTTCGATTTGAACTGAATTTCTTCACAATTGACTCTTTCGAGACTCAGAATTTTTATTGTGTGTGGTAGAGTAATTTCTCTCTTCGATGGGTGTGTCCTCTTCACGAGTGAATATTTTGAATACTCTGTTTTTCAGTTTTATTTTGGACCTTTTTTCAATTATATTTTCAAAACAAAGTGTAAATTATCGTGAATTTTTGCTCGATTTTACGCTTCTAATATTTTGAATGAATAAATTTTCAATATTTTAATGTTTTGATTTCAGGGTTTTAAATCTAAGTATTTTATTAATTTTTTTTTTTTCAGGTATGATTAATTTAATTTTATTCATTTTTTTGTGTATAATTATATATTTTCAGGTTTTATTACGGATAACATCCGTATATGGATAAATAAGTATTATTTCAATTTAATTCTTCTGAAAATGTAATAATTAAAACTAGTTAAAAGACAAATGCATGAAAAATTTAAGGTTGGTTCAATTGAATGAACAACAAATTTAGAAACATTTTTGTGGATTGGTAAAAAGCTTGTTTATGTTGATAGGGAAATTGTAATTGCAATAAAGTATAAATTTATTTCGTATTTTTAACTGCACATATGAAATATAGAAAATTTTACATTTTATTAGCCAATGCCTCTCAACAAATCTTAGTAACCATATCATCAGTGTTTTACTTTTTATTGGCATTATTTATTCTGCTTTAGGTATTATCATTATTATTTATTCAGTTTGTTTTTTAAGTTTGTTTTTTACATTTATTTACAATTTAATTTTAATTTAATTTTAGGATATTTAAATTTAATTTGGAATAGTCCCAATTTTTTATATAATCATTTAATAATGTATTTTTTCTAAACTGTTTATTGAAAACATGTAGTAGTAAGATAGTAGAAAAGGTTGCACCTTTAATTGTGATTATACTCATGATCAATATATTAATTTTATAAACGTATAGAATATTAATCTTTGAATTCACCCTGTTACATGACTTCAATTTTGTCAATCTCAACATCACGTGACAGCTGTAAGTTGTACATAAATATGAAAAATAAATTGATGAATTTGTATCAAAGTATGTATGTAAACACACTTCTTTATTGTTTATTATTAATCTATAATAGTTATTCTTCATATACTTATGTAAAAAATTGAAAAAAAAAAAAAAAATAAATTTAAGACCTATGATTCAATAACAGACTGAAATGAAATTACTTGTTTTAATCATATATTTTCAATGTTTTAGGTATTTATACGTTTTTAAAAGAATATAACTTAAAATTAAGTATAAAATAAACTTACTTTTTGAAGCCTTTACAATCAATATTTTATTACTATATTTAATTTTAAAAATATTAATAAAAAATAATCAAGCAATCAATCAAAAGTGTAAATAATAATGCGCAATTATTATTTTTTGAATTGAGAATTTTGAGCGTATTAAAAACGATTACTTGAAATGTTACATTCATTAAAAGTAATCTTTCATGGATAGGAAGATAGGCTATAAAATCCAAAAATGAAATTGTAACTTCTACAAGTAAAAAATTCAGTGTACCTCACAAAACAATGAATGATACATTAAAAAAAAAAACTGTTAAAATTATAAATAATGGACCAAAGACAAATTTATTAGTAAATGATGGAACATTTTTGTCAATCGATTTTTTACTATGTAAAAATGTGGATTTCTACGTGAAAATTTGATAAAAAATTAACACTCATACAAATTTTTGATTGATACTAATAGACGATTCAACTGATACTTGAATGAATGAATGAAAAATATCTTATAAGACATCTTAAAATATTTGGATGGAATTTCCAGAATTTAACTAAAAGCAGCGCTGCAGTGACCGCAAAGATCCGTAACTGGTTTGTGGAAATTTCGGTAATATTTAAAAGAAACCCATGCAAAAGATATTTTAAAACATTCTGCTTCTATAAACCTTAAGAAAGACTGAGAATGGATGGATGACATGTATTAAGAAATGAACATTATTTTATTTTAATTCTACAGTTAAACATTCTTTTAATAGTGCTATTAGCATAGATAATTTGTCATCAAATAAACAATTGGCAATATCGTGCTCTACAAAAAATTATTCAGTTTTGGTGATAGAGTCAGAAAATATAATTTTACAGGAGACAACAATACCAACATTTACAACTCAAGCCAAAATTTGTCAGTTATAGTTGTTCATCTGTAACGATCTTCTGTGGATATAAATCCACAGATTTATTTATTATTAATTGCTGATAGCAACAATAATTTCTTTAAATGATAATACCAAAGAATAGAAATTATATATGGACATATTATTTTTTTTAGAAATTTATATGGACATATATTAATAGCAACTATTCCTGAAGCATTTAAAACTGTGTTTTACTGGTCAAAATTAAAGCGAACTCAGTCTTCAGTTTGTTAAACTAAGAAGGAGAAAATGTCTTACCTTGTTTTGTCTCTTCAATGGAAAAATTACTAACTAGAAAAAGAAACACAAAAATTATGTGAAATTGGAAGAAAAAAAAAAAAACAAAAGAAAGCGAAAATAAAATAAAATGCAGAAAGAAGAATAAAAGAGGTTGAAAGAAAACTAAAAATAAATAAATCAAAAAGAAGTTATCAAAAAAAAATTAAATAGTTTAAATAGAAAATAAGTAGTTACGAAAAGAAGAGAAGAGATTAAGGAGAAGAAAGAAGAGATTAAGAAGAAGAAAGAAGAGATAAATAGGGAGAAAAAAGAGATTAAGAACAAGAAAGAACCAGTTAAAATGGAAAATAAAAAAGCTATAAAACTAAAAGAAAATATCTTGAAAACAAAAAAGATATTGCGAAAGAACAAAGAAATATAGAGAAACCGCGAAAACAAAAGAGAAAAAAGACTAAAGAAGTAAAGATAAATCCAAAACATTTTAAATTACAAGAATAATATATTTTTTTTCGTAGTGTTTCAGATATTATGTTGACAAATGCATTAATAAAACTATTTAAATTGCAAAATTTACCATAAAAAGTTCTGTTTGTACGCCTTCTTGCAAATTTACATTTGACATTTATAAAATCAGTATAGAAGTTCACAATATTTATTCCATTTAAAAATTCATATTTGGAATACTGTTTCCAAAATTATTTCATATTATTCTATGTAGAAATTTCCAGTTATAATATTTAATATCTCTTCCAGCTAGCAACTTACATAATTGTCTCATTTTTGAAAATCCTTTATAATATTTACTTAATTTATTGCTCCTATAATTTTTATGACCTTTCGTTTTCTGAATAGTTTAATGTTTTAGTTCAGGACTGTACAAAAGATTCTTTTCTTCTTGAGTATATATAAATCAATCCCTTTGTACAATGCACAATAAAATATACTAATACATTGATCAAATCACACTCATTAGAAAATTACATTAGTTACATTACATGTGATTACTTAAATAATTTTCTAAATTTGTTGGAAAATCGACAAATTTATAATCATTATTTATACAGAAATCATAATACCAATTGTTAAAATTCAGTTGTGCAAAACTAGTCACTTTAATAGATGAGTGTTATATATATATATATAATTTATAATTTAATAAAAAACTTGAATCAAAGTTTTAACAATAAAAAATAACCAAAAAATAAAAAATTCATCACTGACGATAAAATCAAATTTGGCGGGGCGTCTCGCAAGCGCGCGCGTGATGTCGCTGCGCGCAATCGTCTGCGCGTTTTGTAGACTCACGCCGAGGCTGCGCACAACGGGACAAAGCAAGTCGCGCATCTGGAAGCAGGGCCTGGCAAGCGGACCTTATCGGATTGCTAGTCGCTCTGTTATTCGCGTGACGTGAACTCGCCGAGAGCCAAACAGGCGTCAGCTGGTGCGCGCAGTCAGAAGTAAGCTCCGCGTTGGGTCTGAAAATTCGTTGTCCACGTCGTCGTAGTGTAGCGTCGCTGGCGCCCTCGACCACACGCCTCTCCTCGCAATCCTACGTAGACAGACGTGTCGTCCGGGGCCAACCGTCGTCGTGTGAAAAAACGGGGCGGTACGCACACAAGCCTGGCCTCGAGCGGCGAGTCGGACGACGGTGGACTCGTTCCGCCACCGCGCAAAAGGTCCCGTAGTTCGCGCCCGACTACTATACGACCTAGCGGGCAGCACCACGAGCACCAATCCGACGAGACAGACATGGATAACTTTCGGTAATTGGACGCTCGCTGTTCGTCGCATTTTCACCCTCGGGGCGTTTTACCCCGAGTGCATTTGTGCAGAGCCCAACGGCTGATATTCCGCACGATGACTTGCAACTGAGTCTCTCGGCTGTCAATCCCTTCGAACCATCTTTGACGTTGTTTTGGTCCCGATAGGGTATTGTCAATCGAGTGGCGTGAAGTTGTCTACATTTTAATTTCATCATACATTTGTATTTAAAGAGGTTCCTGGAGTGCTATTTGGTTTCTACTTTATTTTATTTTGTATCTTAGAATAGTTTTTGTTTTGTTTGTTTTTTCTCGGAGTTTTCGAATTCTTTGCCTTATTTTTTTCTTTTGTTTTTAATAATTTTTATAAATTAGTATAATAAATAATTAATATAAATAATTTAAACAGAATTCATATTAGAGTCAAATGAAGGTAAAAATAGAACCAGAATTCTACCAGGAATTTCTTTCATGTATTGTAAATTGATTTGGCAAACGAAGGTGAAAAATAGAATTAAAGTAAACTCAGAATTAAAGTATGAAATTTCTATGGTAGAATATTATAATATACATAGAAAGTATACATCTGTATTTCTTTTGCAGGAGATTTTAGACTTATTAGATGAATTCTGAATAATAATAATAATAATAATTATTACTATTATTATTATTATTATTATTATTATTATTATTATAATTATGCCAAATACAAAAGTCAGGATAATTCAGATTAAATAATTTTATGATTATTGATGATTTAAAAACATGACAGTTTAATGAATTTTAAATATAATATATAATAAATAGTTAAATTATTTCAAAGATATTGGTTCAAAATTAACAAATTTTGAGTTAAAATATATTAAATAGTATTTAAAAACATATTAAATTTTCAAAAATAAGT
>JABFOX010003735.1:0-10068 GCA_022817665.1 Axea sp. ZL-2020
TAATAAATGATTATTAAAGTGAATGAAAATGTAAGTTTATTAGGTATTCAAATAATTTCTCGGCCTTTTATCATGAAAATTAATACTTATTTATACAAATTTTATTTTGAGGTTTAGAATTAATTAAAAACGAATCGTTTTGGATTCTGAAAGTTTATTTATAACTATATATCGCATTTAGTAAAATAATGCAATTGTTGCTATAGAAGTTTACTAATGTTGTACTATTATTATTGACTTTATCTAAATATCGCGCATTCATAGTTTCATGAGAATAGGGAGGGTATAAAGGAAAAAGTAATTCTTTTAATTAATTTTGAATGAATTTAACATTTGTTTAATTCAAAGAAATTCATTTCGTTTCATTTCAATTTTATAATTTAAATTTTTCCTCTGTCAAAGACAGATGCTCGTTTTTTATTCTTACTTATTTTTTAGTTTAAACAATATTTTACATACAGTATAAATACTATAAATAGTATTCATGTTATTTTTTTATTTTAAAATTAATTTTGATTTGAATATTTTAGTATTTAAAATACATTTTGGTATCATGACGTAAACGTACTAATAATTTCATTTATTAGCTGTTTTCATTTTTCTACTATTTTTTGTGTCAAAGTAGTACAGATTTTCGGCCTTGATATGCATTTGTCGTACATACAGAGTTTCGTTGAGATACAATGCACTTTATCTGCAAAAAGTGTTCATCAATCAAGCACAGTTCGATGTTATTTTGAATCGTTCCAGTTAGGGAATTAGAATATTCTCTTGGTGTCCTTAATTGATATCAATTAATGTTTTGTTTATAGGATTATTAGCGAATGTACTGACCGTATTTCCAAAGATATTTTGAAAAAGTGTAAGGTCGAAATTTTAATTAAACAAATAGATGCTCAAGGTAACAAAGAATGGAAACGAAGCTATTTGAAAAACCGATGGATTCCAATGAAAGTCATATTGATTACAAGATAAATAGACCGGCTTCATTGGACTTTTCATTTCTGACATCGACTTTAAATTGGACAAAATGCGAAAATAGTAGGGAGGGAAAATAAATCTTGAATAGAAACTCTACGAAGTTTCGAAGTAATGAAAAAGTTGATAAATTAATTAGTGTCGCTTTGTGGTATAACGCGTGCGTTCAAAAAAATGTTACAATGTATATTACTGGATCTTTAGAAAAGTGATATTGAAAGAGAAATATAAAATAATGTTGAAAGTTTGTTATAAATTATAAATTTAAAGATAATAAAATTAATATCAACGAGCGCATCTTATATTTAATTCATATAGAAGTTTTACCAAAATTATAAGAATTTCATATAAATTTGGTAAAGCGGAGTTTTTATTATGCTAATTTTAGTATGGCTATGTACTAATGTTATATGGTATACGCGATCTTTTAGTATGCACGATGCATAATTGAAAATTATCAATATATAAAAATAGTACAATTTTATACTTTATTGTACATAAATGTTTCTTCTAAAGTTTAAGTTTCATATTTGTATTAAGTTTGACTGTTCATATATATATATATATTAATGTCAAAATATCAATAATGTGGGTATTTATAATAAACTCGGGTAATACAGTTTTATATGAGAGGATTTTAAATTGTGGTCTAATATATTGCTGTCCTTTGACGAACCAAATTTCAACGTGCGACGCTTTGTTAAATTATTTTTATTATTATTATTATTGCTGTTGTTATTATTACTTCATATTTTTTCATTTTGGAAAAAAATACAATAATTTCATGCAATTATTTTAGATGAAGTGACTGTAAAAATAAATTAGATTGCTAATTTTACGTTCCGTCTTTTTTCTTAATTGTGGGAATAAAGTAAATTTCGAAGCAGTCAAGATAATCGATTAGAATTTTGTAATACAGCAAATAAATAGTACATAATAGTATATAATGTAAATAAAAATCGCAATAATAATAGCTATAATAACCAAAAAATACTATGCAAATATGTAATATTATAACATAAAATTTAATATATTAAGTTACATAGTGTGTATTGTATTATATATATGTGCACATACCATGGAATTTTTAAATCACTAATTTTTTTATTATTTATAATAGCAGTTATAAATTAAAAATAACGGGAAAATGAGTTTAATGTTTCGCGCGCAGGATACAGGGCGCCATATCACTTTTCTAAATTACTGACCAAATATCGTGTACAGAAACGAGTTCGGATTCATGTTAATGTACCTTGAGTAGAGGCCGTATAAAATATACAATTGATTAAAGAAACAAAAAATGTTTATTATAATTAAATGTTTAATGTTAAGCTTTGAGTTAAAATAGAGTATAGTTGTTTCGCTCGGATAAACAGGATGGGTACGAGAAAGAGAGAGATGAAAGGGAGATTTAATGAAACAATTATACAGTAAAGCTGTTAATATTGAGAAATTAAATTGCATGTAAACACACCTGTATGTTTACTGAATCAAAAATAATAAAAATTAAATAGTTATATGATTACAAAGTTATAATGCCGTTATTTTTTATATATGTTTTTAAATAAATTATTATTTAAAGACAAAATAATGTATATTTTATAATCAACAATGGTTAACAATACAAGATACAAAAATTAATTCAATTATAGGTCATAGTATGGAATAATAATTTTTAATAAGGAATTTGTATTTATTATTCATTTTATAAATAAATTTCGTAAAAAAAAAGTAGTAAACTGTTAATTTGGCTACAGAGCTGTTCTTATTATTACATTATCATTGGGGACAATATATATATATATATATATATGCGTGTGTTTTTATGAGTGTTAAAACAAATGTTTAAATTTGTATAATTGGTAAGGAAGCGTATTTTGAAAACTACCCTTTATTAAGTTTTGAAAGTGACCGTATCCTTTATGGTAGTGTCACTTTAATATATATGTTCCATTAATAATTTCAAGTTCAATACTTTTAATAATCAATAAATATATAAATAAAAGATAAACAACAAAATGACAAATATTTTCGTTTTTGTAAATAAATTACGTGGATTTTATTAAGGATCACAATCGTGAATAGTAAGAAAGAATTTATATAAAATAAAAAATAATTTTGCACTTGAAAATGATAATTCAATTTTGCAATTTATAAAAATAGTTACTAGAATGTTTTTTTGTTTAAACAGAATGTTTTATTTGTGATCGTTAACACAAAGTTGGGTGTAAAGCATATTTTGTTGAAAATTTGAATAATATGCGTATTTGCAAAGTTGCTTCATGAAAATACATATAAAGCCGCATTTATAAGTTCGCACCTATTATTTCAAGTACGTATCATTGATGTTGTTCCGCGCGTTAATATGTTTTCCTCTTTTCACGGTAGAGGTTTTATGAAAGGGGTGAGGCGTTGCTATAGTAGCAAGTTTAGTGTGAGATTTTTATTATGTGGGTTACAGCAGCGAAAACCGGCAAAGCAGTAAAACTATTGCACGTCTGGACTACCATCGTGATAATAAAACCAATTTTTATTCGAATATGCCTGGTTGGTATTAAGCATTGTTTTTGTTTCTTGTGTGTATAACTTTGTTGTTCTAATTATATTACGTATACAAATGAAAGAATTTAACGATTACTGCAAATTTGGCTCAGTTTGCTAGATTAAATTATTATCCTGAATCAATCTAATTGTATTTCTCATTTTTACATTATTTCGATAACGTTTGCTTTATGGGTTAAATTGAGCCAGTTAAAGTATTTCAAGAATTTCTTACATTTTAAATTTAGTTGTTTCTAAAATATTAATATTAAAAATGCTTTAATATTTCATTTCGTTTTATTATTGCTAATAAGACCCGAAGATGGCCATAATACTGCACCAAAGTGTTGCCAAAATTAATTAACATTGGAAAATCTACCATCAGAGTCTGTTAAAGGTCAAACAATAATTCATACGCGTATTACACAGCGTTTAAATTTATTATAATGCTTTAATCACTGATAAAGATTTATGTACATGCAAATGAGTACCAATTTTTTGTTTAATTATCTTTTTCTACAATTATAAGCTCAATTTAATGATGCACTGATAAAATTATCAGAGATCTCAATCGTTAATAAAAATGACATATACAGCGACACAACGATGACACATTTGATAGCGGCATATCGCTTTCATATCGGCACTTTCATTATTAAATAGTTTTTCGTAAAATGATCATTCGATAATGTCGAATACAATTAGTCTTCTCCGCTCTTGCGGCTTTTCAAATTCACATTAGATCAGTGGCGTAGTATTCATAACTGGCGCCCCGGTCACGACACTTTATTGTCCCCCGAAACATATAGTAAAATAATATATAAAATTTACTCGTAATAAGACTATGATACAAATAATAATAATAGAATGTAGTACCTAACTCAAAATATCTATGATATATCATGGAAAATTCTTGTTCGTCCTTGGAGACTATTTGGCACCTCTCTGCGGGTGGTGTCCGGGTCATGATGGAATTAATGCTATAAAAAATATTTATGATATTTAAATATATATATTTAAATTTTTGATATATATATTATGATTAATATGTTGAAAAGATCTTGCTTTAAATTTATTTGAAAAATAATAGAAATGTTAAAAATTATTATTAATAATAAATAAAAATATTAAAAAAATTTAAAACAGTGTGCTACGAATGAATTTTAACGAGATAGGATCAAATGGCACATAAAACGGTACAGTTTATCTACTGAAGCGGTTTACGAACGGGATGGCAACTTACAAAATGTTTAAAAATTATTTCTAATTATTTTGTTTGCAATTATAGTTCGTATTACAAAACCTGTGGGTCGTGTTTTTAACAGGTCGCAAATTTCTTACTGCAAAACACTTCTCTTCACAACCTAGATGTAATGTGAGATATTCAAATAGAATGTCTGTGTAGAATGCAATTAACAATTACTTGTAAATTCTTTATAGAAGAGTTGCACACAGACTTGGAAAAATAATACTCTTAATTCATGTTAAAAGCATAACCAATAGATATTGTATAACACCTATTGGCTATAATTGTGATAAATATAATACAATATTTATTACAAGTATGACAATTTTTTAACAACTACAAACGAAAAATTCATTTATTGAAATGTTGAATAAGTATTTAGTAAATGTTTGTTTAACGTTTCAACAAGTTATACTGTATCTTTTTGCAGGTGCACATTTTGAAAAATCTCCCACTTGCACTTTTACATCGTTCTGAATATCATTTAAACGCAATAAAAGGTTTGATTAAAAATTACCTCATCGAGGAAATAAATTGATAAAATTGAACAAATTCGATTTAAATATGAATTTTAATTCAACGTTTTTTTTTAAACGAATTCCGGAAGGTACATGTACCATTGAAATTATTCGTTATTTATTATATTATAATACAACAAAGTCGCAATGTTGTTAGTAATTTTGTAATAATAAAATAAGCATTGCAATATTTTTAACGAACAACATGCCAGTCTAATAGTTGATGCACATTACATTTTTAATTATACACATTTTATAGTTCAATTATAGATTTTACATTTTCGCATTGAAATTGCGTACCTTAAACGAGGTATCATATAAATTAGGAATTTTAATTACTTGTTCTTCAGTGCTTTGGATGCTGAAATAAGACAATAAAATTAGGTCTATTTGAAGCATTTAAATAAATATCCACATAAAAATAAATTGAACTGTATAAACATAATGGGGAATATAAAAACAATTCTTATTTATACAGAAAAACATTTTGATTTTTGTGGATTGCCTGAAATTTATCCGATTTTCAACGAATGAAATTATTTTAAATGATTTACTATTTTAATTTGTGGAATGCAATAGACCCTTTTCTGCTCCTTATTTTGTAAATACTGCTTAAATTGAATACCCGGAAAATGTGCATTATGATAACGTCGGACACAATTGATCTGTATCCATTTCATTACAAATTACATTCAACCATGTGTCTGAATTTTGCCGGCACAAGGAAAATATCTGCACTGCGCGTCTGTACAAAGTATGCATGAAATTTGTTTTAGAGTCAATTGGCGCTGAAAAGGCGTTTCGAGTAAAACGCCGTATTTGCACGCAACGGGTCAATTTTCATGCATCACATTTTGTTGAAATGGTTGAGCTCTTTCGTGCCAAGTCTTTTAGAATAAAAACGATAAGGGTTGCCGATAAGTATATTATTTTTAAATTATTTTTCATGGAAATTATTTCTATCCATATAAAGTATCGTAATTAAAATGGAGTATATGGAAATGAAGTAGAGATGTATTATACACTTCTAATTCAATATGATCGATTTATAGCGCATGTAAAATATGTATTTTCTAATGTGAACAGTCATCTATTCTCGAGTGACGCACTCATTTTTTATCACAAATAGTACTTTGCATGCTTGTTGCAAAATGTGAAGTAAAGTGATTTTAGTTCATGTGTGATATTAATTATAGATTATTGTATTACTAGAATTATATAATCAGATGTGTGATAGGCATTTATAATGTAATGATATTATAGTATAATGATACTAACGTATCATATACATTTTGTTTTCAATAATTTTAAATATCTTAAATAGTAATAATAAAAATCAAAGACCTATAAGTTAACGTAATTTAAATGCGATTATGAAATGTAATTCTTAATTTGTTTACGGCTTGAAATTGTTGTATGTTTTATTATTTTAACAAGGATGATGTATGAAATCAACTTTATTTGATGTAAGTTTATTGTAGTTTTATACTTTTATCTCGAAACAGTGAAAAATGTGAAATATATGGATTTGATGAATGAAGTAAGTTGTTAATAATGCAAAAATACAAATTGTTATTCCTTGTGGAGGGAATCGGTGTTAATAAATGATATCACCACAAATAAAGTATCCGGGCAGAAGAGATTTTGCTAAAAAATTGTTATATTTCGCGTAAAACGTTGGACTGTATTTTAATAGTAATCCAAATGGCTTGGCAACGTTCCAAACAAAAACTTGATCGGAATATTACACTGCGGTTTTTAGCACTTCACTCGACACCCGGAAAAAGGGCCTTACTTAGTTTTTTCATCTATTTTTGTGCACTATTTAAGTCTGTTTATTTTGTTTCTTTTTTTTTCCGGTTTCTAATGATTAAAGTGTGTGTTTTATGTTACTCACGAAAAGCAGTATTATCTTTATAATGATTTTATACACCCTCGAATAAATAAAATAATTTTATTTTAAATATTTGTAAGAAAAAAAAAACAGTCGAGCAATATTGTTTTATTTATTTTATTCAAATTTTATTGTTTTATTATTCATTATTTTAAGATAAAGATAAGATAAAAGTTCTTTACTTTTAGTCAGATACATCTGATTTTTGAAGTCGTTCAGAGTTTGGTTTCATTTTTATTTTGAATCACCAGGTCCTTAACTTTGTAATAACCATTGTTCACTGAGTAATTCAATAAACCATTTTCGTAAATAATAAACTTTTGTACACTGTTCGGTGATTGTTTTAAATTATTATCTTTACATTCTAGAATTGTGAAAATATTCCTGGCAAAGCGTTTGCCAAAATGTTTTTGAGGTCTTATTGCAAAGTTAAGTTTCAATTAAATTGTAACAAAACCAACATTATGTCTCGTACATAAACTAAAAATATTGAAAATCCTAAAATTTTCATACATTTTTAAAATTAATATACTAATAAATATTCCATAGTTAAATAAAAGTAGAGTGTCTCTCTTTAGGAATTTACGATGAACTTAACGGGCAATATTTTGAAGAAAAATTATTGACAGTTATTATTGACGATGATAGCGTTATTTATATTCATCAAAAGTCTTTTATATGTATTCATCATCTTTTTTAGAAGTATTGATTTCTAGAAAAAATAATGATTAGAGTAAAATAAAGAAAGATTAAGATTAACAATTCTGCCTACATTTGAATGCACTTGAAATATCATTGGTGCATCTTTTCTGTTAAGTTCTACATAACTACAATTATTTTTTCAGTATCCATGTCTGGTACAATTTATGATTAAAGAATTTTTAGTGTGTGCACTAATGCGAGGCTTGGAAAGTTATAAAAGTGATTAATATATTTTGGTCTTTCGTGTTTCAATTAATTTATATCGTTAGAAGGGTATTTTAAAAATAGGTTGCGTTACGTTTAACACTACCTTATTGTCATGATAAGTCATCAATATTCGATGTAACATTGATTTATATTTATCAAGTAGATAACGAGATTCTACGATTTTTTTGTATCAATTATGTTAAATACATGAAATGTTGGTCTTTTTATTAGAATATTTTTAGCATAATCATATTGGCAATGTGCTATAAATGCTTTTTTGCAGCATCATACATGAAGTTTTGTAATAAACATAATATAATAGTGATTTCTTCAAACAAGAATCAAATTTCTTCAAAGAAATCAAATATTAAACTCAATTAATTGAAAATAATGATAATTTACAGAACAAATGTTTCTTTTCAATAATTTAAATTTTAAATTATTTTTCGTAACTTGAAGTTTCGTCTTGCTATTATTGCAACACATATACACTAAATATTGGTACATTTTTTTACGTTAATAGAAAATTGTGTGCATGTAAAATTATGTATTTATATAATATAATAATTTTGTTTAAAAAATATTTCGTTGCTGTCATAAGATGGGGATTTTTATAATGAAGCAGACAGTTATGGATATTGCAATATTTATGTAATATTTTATTCATAAAAATTAAAATCTTCTTACATTCTAACATATCTAAAAGTTTCCAGGATGTTTAAAATAAATAATCAATTTTGATTTGTTTTTTGTTTTTTGTTTTTTCTCACAAAAAATATCTTACGCATAATAAATGTCGTTTAAGTGAACATTCTGGCAGTCAATTGAAATGCTGCATTTATGAGTACATAAATGGCTTAGCGAAGGCATCGGTATAGTGGGCCAATTTGAATTAATGTTACCTATCAACTATATTCTGAGAGTGTTTGGCGGAAACTAATTTACTTTTTAAACATCTTTTATTTAACACGTTTTCAATACAACAAACAATGATGCGTATCTTAACTATTCAATAGATTTTTTCAATAGTTCATTCATGTTTCAGTGCCAAATTTTGCTTTGCGATTATAAATGTGATTATGATTATGAAATATTGTTTGTGATAAAAATGAATAACTTTCTTTAAAAGGATTAGAAAAATTTAATTCAATTAACTACGGTTATAACTAGATATTTTAATACTTATGTAATTTAGAAGCAGCATATGAAAACAGAATTTATTCAACTTAATAATAAGTCTATTAATGATAATACAACTATGTTGAGTATTTTTTAAATATATAGATATGAAGATTTTACATAAATAAATTAATTTGATTTTTGATAAAAGTTATACATTTTTAAATAAGTTAATATACTGAAGTTAATTGGGTAAATCGATGTATATTAATATTTGTATTTAAGGGGGTAAATACGTCTTAGTATTGAATTTGCAATAAATTAACAATATACTGCTAATTAATATATTTCAATCTCTTTTCATAAGTAAGCGTACGTTTAAAGCATATATAAATAGGAGATAAAATATGCTTAATGCAAAGTTAATAGTTTTTTATTAAATCATTTTTTAAAGTGCGCTGAAATTGTTTCATTAAGTACTTTAATTAAATTAAGTAGAATCTTTTTTCTATTTAAATAATATCTTAGAAATAAATAGTCCATTATAAAATGTACCATATTTATTTATAACAAATTATTTATAATCAGACAAATTTTTATCTATTTTACACGATATATATTTTTAATTTTTTATTATGCATGATCATCTTTTTCTTATTTTGTACAAGTTATATTAAAATATAACTCATAACATTTAGAAATTACATTCTATAAAGAATATATTTCAAAATATATTACAAATTATATATACAATTAAGTGATAAACATTCAGTTTTCTAGTAAAAGTACTACTGAATAGTCAGACTATAGTTCATAATTAGAAGATTACTTTATTCGATACATACAATTAATATAGTAATTCG
>JABFOX010003736.1:0-10066 GCA_022817665.1 Axea sp. ZL-2020
AATAAGGACCAAGACTTTTATGAGAGAGGCATAATGAAGCTACCATTAAAATGGCAACAAATTATAGAACAAAATGGTGCATATTTGACCTAAATCGGACAATGCAAAACATGTTAAATAAAGTCTTTAAGTTCACGTAAAAATAATGGATTTCTTTTTCCCCAACCTAATACTTCCCACGTTCTACTTTTAAAAACATTGGGAAGAACATGTTTTGTTTCAATTTAATCTCAAGATCGTAATTTGTTAACTGATTTATACATTTGGCTATTTTATATTATATTGTTCAACAAATATTTGCATTTTTACTCCCTTTCTGATAAAACCATTTTTTCAGTTGTGCAAATAAAACAATTTTTTTAGTGCATTTCCGAATAAATTTTCAGCTTATGTTATACGGTATATTGAATTCTAAATGATTTTAGTAATTATGAAAAAAACAAAATGTAATACGGATTTGTTCGTTTGTTGTTTTTTACCAACTCTGAGCTATTTGTATATAATCCCATTAACTTATTGTTCTTTATCTATACATCAGCTTTCATGTGTTATTATTGTAATCTTATTATTAGACAATCAAGAAATTTACTAGTTATTTATGTACGAATCAATAAAAGCGAGTTATAATAAGAATGCTTTATTACATATTGTTAAGCTTCCACAAAGAAGTATCGCATTACTATATGGATGTTGAGAGTAAATTCTGACAATATTCTGGCGTAATGGTTCATTTTCCCCCCATTATTTGTTATTGTTCATTAGTAAATTACATTATATAGAACGTTGTGTTACACTTTTATACAGATTTAATTAAAATGAAGGATCTGGTGTGATTAATAAAATGCTAGAATTGTTATACCAACGAAACTTACGAAATTTCCCTTTTGCATGTTTTCGTGTTATTGAAATTCTTACGAGATACGACACGAAACACGCATTACATTTTTGTTGTAAAAACACAATGCAAATGAAACATACTCGCGTAAATAATAAGAGCAAATTTTCGCTCAAATACGTTAGCGTAGGAATAATATTTATTTCAAGTAAATTCAATTACGTTGATACTAACCGTAAAATTCCTGAAATGTAGCAAAATTCATTTAAAAGACAAACATTTTCAATCACAGTGCGAGTATTTCTGACAGTGTAAACCCGTTGAACGCTCTCAGTGCACTTGGGCTTAATTCGAAACACTTTGGAGGTATTCAGAAATCTTTATAACCAATTTACGAATATTCGATTTCAATTGCAACTGCTCGCGGTATTTTCAGAAAACTTGGAAATTAATGAAAATTTATTTGATAACCCACCCAATTATGTTCAGTTTACTCAGGGTTCGTTAAAAGCGCTGTCGGAACGATTAGCGCTATTCATCGAGTAATCCAAAAATTCTTTCTATCAAACGTACAGTTTCGTTCTTAAATGTTACTTTTACTAAAGCAAAGACAATACGTTTAAAATTGTACAAACACTGATACGCTTCAGACATGAATTAAAACTTAAATGTGACTAAACTAAAAATGACTTTGTATTTAGTTCTTCTTATAATATGACAGTGTTTGCGTGCTTACGAAAACATTTATTTTGCCTCCGTAATTATACGTTACTTTTATCGTGACCAATGTCTTTTTTACTACTTTTATCTATACTTCAACATGTTTGAATTAATTATTTTGTTTGGTACAGATCTCGTGTGTCGCATTTAAGCATGCATATTTGGGTCGCGGTTTATACAGACAATTGCGTTTAAACACATATCGAAATTCAAAAGTTTCAACATTTTAACAACTATTATTTAATGCACATACTTGTTTTGTTGTGCAATCTTTTTGATAAGGACTCACAACGAAGCATTAGAAATAAAATCAAATGATGAATGAATCAATAAATAAATAAATAATTGAATGAATGAATGAATGAATGAATGAGTTTCGTTTAATTATTATTCACGTAGCAATTCAATTGGTCAAAAATAAGTAATGAAAAAGTGAAATTTATGAATAAGAAAAATTCCGCAAGCGAATGGAATTGATCAAAATTTACCCTCGCAAGTTTGGGAGTTGAATCAATCAATTTTGAACCACGCTTTCTGTATAACTTGGTCGCATAAAAAGTGCTTTTACGTGCATGGGAATAAGAACCGAAACGTATGAATTCATGATGAATAATTAAGCGAAGAATGTAATTTAAGAAGAAGCAATTCTGAAAGCATATTTTAACAGTCATCTTTTCTGTCAGGTTGATTTTGCGAGGAACTGTGGAAAAAGCGACGAACGTCAATAAAATGATCACTCGCCAGCTGCTTATTTGTTTGATTGCGTGAATTTTATTTGTGCACAACGTGTACAACTGCAATATTTAACATACATTTGTGTTGCACGTCGCGTGTTTTCAATTTTGCGCAGACAAACAAATAAGTGACCCACTGTCGAATGTATTTTGTTATTGGAGAGGCAAGGGATTCGAAATGCAGTGTATAAGTTAACCACACGAAATGTCGTTTTTTTTCTTTGAGACAGGATATTTAAAAGAAACTCGCAATTATGTATCGTTCATTTGGGTAAAATATATTTTCGAACGTAACTGTGCCACAGTGATGCACAATTGTTATTTTACAGTTGTAATAATTATATGACGTAATATAATGATGTGTTCAATACATTTATTTCATATACAATTACTTTGTTCCAATGCAAACGAATGAGTTACTGGCGTGTAACCAGTAGCACGCAATACCTTGAGTTCTTTTTAGACGAGCTCCCAGTATAAATTTTAATTGGTATTAATGTAATAATGTACGCCATTTGGAATTCAACTGCAGCGCAAGGATAATGATTATGCATTTGTTAACAATATTATCATGATGCGCAATTTTAATTGTGTAACTTTATCCCGAGTGGTTACATTTAGAAATGAGTAAGTTGCTATTTTTCTTGGCTCTGCTTGTTCGATCAAATGCCTTCTATTATTTAAAATAACGGTTTGAAATTGAACTGGGTACCATTGACTGATGTTACAAGAGTTTACATTTGCATACACAAATTGAACAATCTGTCAAATAATTCGTCGCGTGAAATGAATAATTTCTGTATATTCGATAAAGTTTTCATCACAAGAAATGGCGCAGTGATTGTACCGCTAAGTCGCAGTTCCATGGTTAAGCACAAATGTTAAGAGTGGGCAATTATCATGCGGTAGTCATTATAAAATGATGATGTTTCATGGGTCTTGTAATTGTGTGCAAACTCGATTGTTTGTTACAGTAAATAATAGCTCATTACTCTAGGATTACTGTCATAAATAGGATTTTTGAAAGAACAGTTTACTCATATTACTGTATTTACTATGACTTCCATACTTTAACTGTAACTATATTGAATTGTACTTTAATATTACATTATGTATAATTTATTTACATAGTTTGCGTTGTAATATAACGAGGGATTTGTACAATGCTGAATGAAACATCACGTTAATGAACTATATTATTTAAACAATTTGTTCTGTAGAACAATTAATTCAACACTGAAAGGTTCCAATTTAGCAACGACATTATTAATTACTGTAATTATGAAATTGAATGCTATAAGTGTTGTAGAATGCATTTTGCAATTATATAACATATTTAATGTACAAAGTTATTGGGAAAAAATGCAATTCTATGGTGGTATGGTAGAGAGTAACAATGCAATATGAATAAATTTGTTTAATGATATTATTTTGTATACAAATCAGTCAATTGCATCGAATATGGTGTCATCATAAAGTGTCATAATAAGGTTTTTTTTCATGTCTCGGAACATCAGTCGTCAAAATTAGTTAAAGATTGTCATCGGTTTGATGCACGAAAAATGATTCAAATGCAAAAGTATCGCTAATTCTCTCAAATACAGTTCCACGGTTGTACGAAAGGGAATAAATAAAAGTAAATTGTAATATTTTCGTATTTTGTAGTATTCGCTACTCAATAAGGATTACTTATTAATAAGAATTACGAATTACAACTTGATACAATGCACGATAAAATCAGTTCTTTCCAAATATTGCAAATACGTACTTTACACAAATAATTTGTTAACATTTCGTTGTTGAATTTTGTATGCAAATAATACAAATTCTTAAACTTGTTATGCCGTTGATCATATTTGTTAACTTCATTTTTAAATATATTTCAGCATGCGACATTTTGTTACACCACGTACGAAATTGTGAAAATGCATTATTCTATTGTAATTAGTAGCCTGCAATATGTTTTATTTTTCTTTCTTTCTTGTCTTGTTAAATGCATAAAACGTAATCTATGTGAAAAGCGCGTGAAATTTGTTTTAATACAATGCCTCTTGCTTCGCAGATATTTCGGTAAATGGTATATTTGACGAACGTTCAAACGTATTTATTTATTAGTTTATTATTTCATAATGGAAACACAAAGTTAAACCTTTTCGAAAATAAACAGCATGACTGAATTAAATATCCATTTTGGTAATTGCGTCTGGTGCGTGGTATGAGATGCGCAAATATAGAGGAGTTCGAACTGTGTGTCGATAAATATTAACAAAAATAAATAACAACTCTGCAAAACGCATAGGGGCCTTTTATTCAATTTTTAATGGTCGTGTTTATTAAAACACATTTAAATTGGATTACAATGTTTTCATTTATTTGAATTTGCAGTTGCAGTTGCAGTTGCAGTTGACGTGCATGTAGAACCAAAGGTTTCATTAATTTTAGATGATGATAATAATAAATATACTTATCCCTAAAATTAAAACGTACGATTTTCGTTTGTTTCGTATAAATTAACATTATTAGTCATTTCTGTGAACTACAACCGTAGATATGTTCATTTACATTAATTGCATCACATTCGTTTAAATTCTACGAAATTAATGTATGTGTATATAATATGTATATATATAAAATTAGTATAATTATTATTAACAGTTTACAACTCGAAAATCGTTGAAAATACCGCTTGAAATGATGTTGAACGAAAACAAAAATTGAAACAAGTTTTTAAACACATGAAGAAAAGATACATTATTCCAAATGTTAGTGTATTTTGTGGTTATACTGAATTACTGGTAAGCATAACGGCAGAATGTTAACAATTTTCGCGATAATTTTAATGAACCTTCTATAGACAGTGAAATGGGCTAAATGACAAATTCTACCGCTGTCTTTTTTTCCCCTGATAAAATATTTTGGAAAATCATCAAAGTTTACCATAAAAATTTGCTATTGAAAATTGCTATGTAATAATAATTTTAAATAATTATTTTTAAATAATTATTAAATAATTTTTTAAATAATTATTTATATCGAGAGAAATTACGCGATTGAAATGATGCAATTGATTGTTGTTTACAAAGGCCACTTTTAACACGAAATATAAAGCGCGATAACGAAAAGAATAAATGTGAAAATCAAAATTGCACAAATGCACGCGAGGCTAAGTTCGGCAGTTCTGCGGTGGTGATCGAAACTCCGCGACGACCGAACGTTCGAAGGAGTGGTCTGTATTAAATTATAAGTCGGACTCCGTACACAATTCTTCGAAGCCGATGCGTTATCTGCCTTTGAGCACCGTGCAACCGTATTTCCGATCGTAAGCTCTTTCTCTCTAGTGGGTTTCACGGACACCCGAGTTCCGAACATTTCTCTGGCCATCTCGTTTGCCTTTTTACCCGACAGCTTTCCAGCTCAATCCGGATGCTTTTGCGTTCGCCGTATTTTAGATCGCAAAGTGACGTCTCCGTGATTGTAAAGCGCATGCCGGATCTGGACAAAATTAATCGAGTTTCGACGAATTTCTCTTCCTCTGCCTTTTTCACACGCCAACGTTCCTAAATTCAACCGACCATCCATATTTCGTGCATTCCAATCGCCTTTTGCATATTCTCCTTTGCAAAACTGCAGGGATTACCGAGCTGCTCTTTTTTTCCCTCGCATCGACTGTTTTCCTCGCCGTGCTTTCCTTCCGTACAAGTACACCGATGACGAATTCCGAGTACACGAAATACCGATGCATTTTGCGCCAAACAACGCAATTTGAACGTGGCATTTACATTTCTTTCGTTAGCGGCTGTGAATGATTTGGTTGAAATTAAGGGTCGTACTTCTGCGCCGCAATTTCGACAAAATTCAACGATCTTTTGTTGATTTGACATTCGGGAATTTAATTCTTATCTAATATTAAATGAGGTAGTACTTACTTTGCACCACCATTTATCTTTTAAAGTCACCCTTTCATTCGACGTGTCTGAGAAGTAGTCCATTAAATCAACGAAATTCCGATATACTCGGCAATTGCGCGAGAACGAAAGTACAGCGTCGACGGGATAAAAATCTTTCATTAATTCCGAGCTTTCATTTTAAAATCGCAGTGAATAATTTAACGTAATAAAATTCAGATTCAGACGTTTCTACAGCGACGAATTAACATGCAGTATTATCAAAGTTAAAAATGAAAAAGGAACTGAATTTATTTGTTCATTTGGCTGTAGAAACGCGACAACTCTAATTTAGGCAATGATGAATTTCGTTAGTTGAAAAACGTGATCGATCGATTAATAGCGAAATTGTGGTTGCACGCTCCAACTTGCCGAGTTCGACGGAAAAGAGACTTCTTTCAAACGAGGCATTGCAAACGATCTGAAAAGCAGACGTAATTCAGCGGCGAACAATCCGGCGACTTTTCGTGCAATTTTAAGGGCATTCCAATTTGCAATACAACACACGTAAAATCACATTCCTCGGGTAAAAGAACACCGTGTATAATGAAACGCGCAACTGGATTACATGTTTCTTTAAAGTGCATCGTGCATCTATTTATTCGTATACCGTATACCGTATTTAACGATTTTACTCGAGCAGCATAATTGGACCGATAAAATTTAATTTTAATTTGAGTGAGACTTTGCGTGAAGTCACATTTCTATTACATCGCGGTTATAACTTATCGGGCAAACATCGAACGCACAGTCATGATAATGCAGATATCATTGGTGCAATTCAGTATCAGTTTCACTCACTAATTGTAGCTCGCTAAACCGTGCTATTGTAGCAAGCATGCGAAAGTGATGTTAGTATCCAGTTGCACGGACACGCGATATTCATTATATAAGACGTAGAATGTGCAACGCGAGTGGAACGCTTTCATTCATAAACGATCCAGGAGACAACAGGTGTGATCAGTCAACCATTAACGTACACGATCGAAGCACAGAAGTTATTAAGCGTTCGTTTCAGAAATCTCTCAATTGCACAGCAAACACGTGCACAATGCTGTGCGTTTAGTTATACATAAAAACCAGTTTCAGTAACTACTGCTGCAAGTTTTTTTACCCGTTTCATTTTTCGTTGCGCAGTAGAATCGTGTTCTTTAACATTACTCTCCAACGAGAAATAATGCAGTCGTTATAAGAAATGTATTTCGACTGACAACATCGAAATAGTTGCAATTTTTCCGGTAATGATTACCAGAAAATAGGCTTTGTGAATGAATGGTATACATTTATACACACAAGCACACAAACACAAACATACACATGTACATAATTCGTGCAGTGCATTATGTATGAGAAACGTGTGTGAGTTCCATTGAATAAATGTTAAAGTTAACAAATTAACACCCTTTTTTTTTTAACAAAAAACTAGTGACAAATTGTTGCATGTGTTATGATACGAACACTTGTTGTTATTATGGTGTGATGTAATACTGTAACTTGATCTGCATTATACAATTAGTACATTTATTAAAATATTAAATCAAGTATTAAGTTTGTCTGTTAAAAACTCGGTTGGTCAAACCGAATTTTCAAGTATTTATCATATTTATATTAAAAGATTACACTTTTGTAGCAAAAGTACAACGATTTGATAATACATTTATTCGCGCTGGAATTAACTGACTGTGAATGATTCACATGAACAATTTTCAATAATCAGTTACAGCATTTCGCGTTTAATATCTAACTTCTGTAATTGAGTTTCAAATAAATATTGCGTTAAAAGTGTCTTGAGTAGCTTGTTTTTAAACTTAAATTAATTTCTCATTGCACATTCTATCAGTGTACATTTGCTTGGCGAAATGCAATTTTTTGCATTAATGCAAGAGATCTGACAATATTTGTTCAACTATTGAATGATGAGTTGCATCAGTTAGAAATGGTTGTTATATGTTTAATAGTAAACTAGACATTTGTAAATGTACATTGTAAACGAAAACGTTTGCTTTTTATTACGCATGTTGTTTCATTGAAACGTTTCTTTCTCAATAATTATTATTTTCATTATTATAATTATAAATGCATAAATTTATAAATTGATACCGTCTCATTGATCACACCGCACGTACATATTTTTATACGAAAAAGCGTATTTCCAATGACTTAGCAAAATTAATTTGAAATGTACTTCCTTAACGTAAACATTTCGAAAACGCCGTATCCTAAGTGGACTTTATATGAGCATGTCTCGTATTAATTTTCAGCATTTGCATTGAAATGAACAGTTTCAATAAAATACCTTAGGTTTTTAAACTTTGCATAACTTTATATAAAAAGTAATATCAAACCTGGCGTCAACTTTTTCAGACAGAGAAAAACAGTGCAATAAAATGAAACTATACGTACAACTCAAAGAATTGTTCCTATGGTACATAACACTGTTGACTACACGTCTATTAAAGTTTCCTCGAAAATTCGACAATGTTTACCATACTGTTTGATTAAATTTCTTTCTCATGTGAGAATAGTTCAATGTTACCAGAAAATGTAATAAAATTCCAAATGTTTCTTTTTTCTCGAGCTGTTTTAGTAAATAAAGTTTTCAAGTATCTCAACTTAATTTTAATCATGTCTTTCTTTCTTTCTTTCCTTCTTTATTTATTTCTTTATTGATTTTTGTATGAAATAAAAGATTTGGAATGGAATGCACATCAGCAGCTAGTGCCAATTTCGTGTTGTTGCATGCATTCTATAGTGAATCGGTTGTAATTTAAAAATCTCAGATTTATGCGTCTTTGATTTACATCTTAATGTTAGCGCAAACTTACACCAATATTTGTAAAGCAACTCAATCGCACATCGATGAACGGATGTTAAAATTGCCAAGAGATCAATACTGGATCAATGTTCGAATAATATAATAAATAATGTAAATGGCTAACTTTGATTGGAAATTTACGACAAACGGATTGAGCGCGCTCGGAAAGCGTCGACATACCGTTGATTTTATTACTCGAGCAACATCATATCAACGACGCGAGCAATGTTAATAATTAATGTTGTCCCAACATGAGGCTGATTGTTTTACTAACATTAATCCAATGTTGTCAGGTGTCATCAATAGTTGGGGTAAACAATCATCCCGTAAAAAATGTAAAAAACGCAACCACTGCGCAATTAATAAATTGTTTTGACGCTTTAATAATTTTATAATCGCAAAAACGAGATATTCAGAACAATAACTTTAGTAATGAATTGTTCAAAACATGAGAAATTTATGATTTTATGAAATCAAAGTGACCACAGATTAATCAAGGAATGAACATCGTTTAATATTATATATTATAAATGATTGTTTTAGCATGTTCTCATTTCTGTGAATACAATGCGGCAAAATAATTCTTTCATCGGGTAATGATGATGTTTCTCGAAGTACTAATGCCATAAAGCCGTGACATTTATTACTTTTTAAATAAAGAAAAGCTATGTGTACATTCAGGAGAACAATTCGTTTATTATAGATATGCATTTGGTTTCTTCGTTTCAATATACAATTATTAATCATTTAAAGTAGAAATGTATTAAATAAGAATTTAGAATTTAGTTTAATTTGTAAGCAGATGTGTGAAATGTACAGATGTAAAAAAAAAACAGTGTGTACTAGAGTACGGCATGAGTATGGATTCTCTTTACCAAACTGTCTGTCGCTGGACTAACTCTAAATTACATTGCAGATAATTCAACCCGTACGTAATGAAAAAAAAAAAAAACAAAAAAAAAAAAAAAAAAAAAAAAAAAAAAAAAAAAAAAAAAACAAATATATCTGACACATAATC
>JABFOX010003737.1:0-10066 GCA_022817665.1 Axea sp. ZL-2020
AAATTAAAATAAATAAAAAAAAATAATTTATTTTTAATTTTCTTTTTATACTAATAAAAAAAAAAATAATTTCATTAATTTAAAGGTTAAACTTAAAATAAAAAACAATGTGATTTTAAAAAAATTAAATATCATTTTAAAATATTAAATTTTTAGAAAAGAAAACAAAAAAAAACATTTTAACAGACAAAAATTTGAACAAAAAAATTTTTTTTTAAAAAAAAAAAAAAAAAAGAAAAACAAGAAAATAGGATATAATTTTAAAATAAATAATTAAATGAGAATGAAAAGTGGAACATAATCTCGGTGAACAATTTTTCTAAAATTCTATATGTTTTACAATGAAATATGATATCGCAGTAACTACGCACCGAGGCTAATGCAGAACAATATTACTATTATCTCAGTTATGTTGAAGTTAGTTTTACCGTACGTACCGCCAGAGGTGTAACTAGGGCGGTGAGAAAGGATGCTTTGCGCAGGACACAGTGATCAAAAGGGTGTGCTTATTAAGCTCTATACCTAATAATAATTTTTTGAAATTGAAGTCTATTATGTTTTTTTAACCTGATATATTTTTTATAATTATTTGTATTTACTTTATATATTAAAGAACATTATATATTAAATTATATTAAAAGAATTCAAATGAAGAAAATTTATTAATTTAAAAAATCGTAACCGGATCAAAGCTCATCTTTTTTTTAAGAAAATGCGCACATTTTTTTATACTATAGAAATTTATTGATGTTGATTACATTTTTGAATACGGGAATCAAATGAAATCAATAATTAAAGCTTATGTTTGAACATTTTGTCTGAAATCAAAAGAATTTCTTTTAAGTTTTTAATTTAAAAATACATTATGCATATATAAAAGATGATAAAGGATATGCTAGTTTAAATTAAAAGACTCATTAATTTTAGTTATTTCCATTTTTATATTTTTAAATAAAAGTTTAAGTACTTGTAATTGATTATTACAAGAAGAAACTTTTTTTTATAATTCGATAAATTAAAAAAATATTGTTAAATGATGTTTAATTTTCTTTTCACATGTGAATTGCATTTATTTGTTTGTTTGTTTTTTTTTTTTTACTACAGTAATAACAAGTGAAGTTATTACGTCAAAGAACGACTGCGCCACTCCCCGACTGTTGTTTCCAATTGCAAATCCCTTGCACATCATAATCGTGTATTGTTTCGCATTTATTTATAATACATGTGAAAAATATACGCTTATGTGTTAAAAATGTGTTTTTTCCTGTTAAAGCAATACTTATAATGATAGAAGTTTCAGCAACTAAGATTTGCCACAATAGTCTATTTATGAATTTCTCATAGAGTATAATGATATGAAAATAATCATATCACTAATTTTGATAATACTTATATTTAATAATAAAATATTTATTTGTATTTTTTTAGTTACATATATTAATACTATTAATTATGTTAATACTAAAATATTATTTTTATCATTTTCAAATTATTGAATATAATATTTTATTGACTCAGTTTTACGATCATTTACTGACTAAATAAGAGACAACTTAATTTTTTTAATTAAATTGCAAAATTCATTATAGAGAAAGTAAATCGAGTACAATCATTTAATTTACTTAATCATGCAGTGGAAAGACCTTGTAGTGTATAAATATTTTTAATTGTGTTTAGTGTTAGAGAAGCATTGCAACCAGAACTCTATTTATGCATTTATTTTTATTAAAAAGTTATTATAAAAATATTTAAATATTGATAATTCATTAAAAACATTAATTTTGATTATTAAATAAGTTATTTTAAGATTATAAAACATATAGTAAAAGCAACTGCTTCATGTGAACAGAGAAATGGGATATGCATAAATAGTTAATTACAAAATTGTCCTATAGTTTTATGTTCTAAAATCATTTTACATTACATTATGCAATTCTGTGTTCCATAGTTGTGCTCAAATAATTAAAATCGAATTGAATGCAATAAACTAGTTACATCACGAATAAGATTTTTGTTTAGTACATTGTCTCATATATTATATAAAAAATCTAAAAATTAAATTAGTTTTTAATAAAATTGAACATAGTTTTCAACGTATTTATAACAGCTATAAAAAACTTTTTTAATTTACTTTTTATCATAATAATTTTTTGTTGTATAATTTTAACAAGATTTTATTAATTTAATTAAAATTAAAATATAATTAATTTACTATCGTTTGTAATAAAATTTTTTATTATTAAAAAATATTATTATTTAATGCGACATTTTGTCTAATGCAATTTAATATTTTATGTTGAAAGAAAAAAAATTAATTTGTTGATCTTGTACAAGTTCGATATGAACTTAAATGAACGGCTATGCAATTAACAACTATACGTACCTTGGTCACCTAATATTTAGACAGAATTATGCAATTCATGTTTTACCTGAATAAATAAAGTTTTGTTACGTAATTAATTAAATAAACGGAATATTTTAATCTTAAATTAAGTTAAGAAATTTCTACATATTATTACATACCCTCTATTTAATTAATTACAAGAAAAATACTGATAAATAGTAATATATTATATGTTATATAAAATAAATATAACAATATATTTTTCAATTATTTCCTTATCGGGAATAAATTAACTTTTTACATAAATATTAAATAAATCAAATTTAAAAGAAATATAAATATATATTTTAACATTATTTTTTGTTTGTTTTATTATAATTTATTTAATTTATTGCAATATATATTAATTAGTTTAATAACTATTTTTTAAATATGAAATAGGCAAAATAAATGATTTAAAATAATGTATATATTGATCATGATTATTATATAATACTGACTGATGAGTTAAAATGTAACATTTTGACACTTCAATTGCAAATGAAAATATAATATTACAAATTTGTCTCGTCAGCCTTTTGCGCTAGAATAACGTAATAATAAAAAATTGAAAGATAAACGTATGCACTAATCTTTGTATTTATGTACATATAATCGCGTATATTTAAATTTGACCTCGCATTTGCGTTCGCTTTTGTCTAAAAACATTATTATTATTATCTAAAAATATCGCTAAATAATTATACATTTATATAATTATAATTATAACTCTTACAGGAAATCAAAATTTTGAAATCATAGAAATACAAATAGTATTGAAAAAGAAATTTAAATTGCAACATTCCTCACATTACATCTAAATGTCCTTCTGGGCATGAAAATGTGAATTAAGATATATTTTAATTGAACAATGAATTACATTTCTACTAATTTTAAGTTCTTTTTTATACTATAAGAAGAAAGAAAAAAATTATTTGCTATTCAATATGTTACTGAGAGAAATAAAAATAATTTTACGGTTTCTAAAAATAAATTATTGCTCTCATTATTTTCTATGTTTAAATGTCGCTGTTATGACATCTATCGACCGAATTATGAGTCATATTCTGGTTTTAATATTATAGAATTACGTTGATCAATTATATATAATTAATTAAAATTTCATACTTTTAAAATGCTTCTATTCTTTTTCTTGTGAGGTTGCATTACAAAATCTAATCATTATAAATGGATTCTAGTTACTATAAATAGATTTTACTTGTACGTAAAAGAAATCCATTTTTCTTGAAAATTAAATTATGCGAATATTTTCTTATGAAGTCAGTGATTAACTAATTAGACGATTTATAGTTATTGTATTTCCACTTTTTAAATGTGTATATTGTGTGATCTTAAAAAGAATTTAATACTGTTATAAAATTCGTTATAAAAATAAGAATTTCTTAAATTCATGATATAAATAAGAATATCTTCATGCTGAGTACAAATTTTGCAAAAATCAATAAAAATTCTTGAATATCATTTTAAAGAAGTTTTTTTATGATAATATTTTTAAATTTATAAATTTAATTTGATTTAATTTTCAGAAATTAAGATAAAATAATTAGAAAATATGAAATAGTAATTTCTTTGTACATATAATTTTTAAAGTCCTGCAGGATTGGTATTGTTAATTGACTATAAGATACTACATTTTAATAAATTTGAAATGAAGTTTATAGTTTTAAAGTAATATTACAATATGATTTGGAAATAATATCGTAATTTTATTATTAAACGTACATTTGATAAAATATGTATACAAGTAGTATGATATAGGCAGAGAATAAAATAGGCATTGATTGACCACTGAAGGACAAGTTATTAATTTATATTATGCATATTGTACTAGATTTAAAGCAATTAACAAATAATATTTTTATATATTAATATTAAATTAAAGTAAACAAAAATAAATTTATAGTAAACGAATAGTGGAAAAATAATATTTTTATTTGGTATAATAAATTATCTGAATTTATAGACTGTTTGATTACTAAGGTTGCAGTGATTGACTGTTAGTAATTAAATAATTAAATGAAAGATTCATTTATTTATTAATCGATGATGAAAATAATGAGTAGTTTTAATGGAAAAGTATTAATGCTTCTTTAAATAAACAAAAATTACTATTAATTTAACAAGATCATTTTTCAATCATAATATTTTAAAAAAGAAATTATTATAATATTTTTCAATGAAAAGACTGTTTAATGTAAAATTTATTAATGAATTGATGAATAATCTTACAAAGTTACTTAAAATTGAAAATAAAGAACTGATATTAAACTGATATAGTATTATTAAATTCTATTTATAATATTCATTTTTAATGGAAATAAAATTAAAGAAAAAGAATGAAAGAGTTAACCAAATTAAGTAAAAATACGATTATTTAGATTTTCACTTAATCCTGAATTTTATTATACTTTTATTTTATTCTTAAATTAATGTAAAATTAAAAAAAAAACATTTATTTTAATTCAAATAAAAATGTAAGCTGAACTTTAATAAATATGAAAAGGAATCTCGTTTCTAACGTCTTAATAAATCAAAGATTTAGGAGTTATTCTACTGCATATTTTACATTGTAAGAAGAAAATGTGCCCAAAAATTATCTATTGAAATAACTTTAAAGACAGATAAATATTCTCTTTAAATTTAGTATTTATAAAAAAATCGAAATTTACTGGAGAAATGATTATTTTAATTTTTAAATAACTAAATTATTTGATTTGATGAATTCTTATTTAAATTATTTCTCGTAATATAATTCCCTTCCTGGTCTATCAAAATTATTAATAAAGATTGTACCTTTTAAAACAATCTTTACTTTTTGCACATTTAAATATAATGAATCTTATTTTGAATTTATCTTGAAAATTTCATGAAAAGCATCCACACTGTTTCTAAATTTTCCAAATTACAATTCGTTTTGTGATTCTTTTTATTGATTATAAAATTAAACCATAGTTATAATTAAAATTCACCCTGTAGAATTCGTGTTCAAAACCGATGGCAAAATCTCGGCGTGCCGTTGCAGGGAGCCACGATGGGGCCTATGTGCGAAAGTGGAGAGTGGATCGATTGCCGTGCGCGTACGGTGGGTGGATTCAAGTATTTGGGTAAAAGTGACGTGGTGCGAGACAGTGCGAGATGTTTTGTGCGCAGGAGCGGACAGCACCTCGATCGATCTCGGCTCCAAACCCAGCTGCGCCAGAGCGGCATACTTGCCGGCTACACTATTTCCGCTTTGTAAACTTCATTCGTTAAGTATGTCGAGCACGTGCGCATATGCGTCGTCGAGCCGGCAAGTGCCGGCGCGCCAAATTTCGGCACATTGCACGCAATATTGCGCCAGGGAAGTTCGTATGTTTTAGCGACCAACTTCGAATCCGAACTTCTGCTTTTCTACCAGTTTGGTGGAAATTGCATTAAGATTCGAGTGTGTCATATTGGGGATGATATGTTTGCGGATTCATTATTTCCGGTATGCAAATTCTTTTACGAATTGCCCCAGTTTTTTTCTGATCTGGGTGAAGGTTGCTTCGACTGCGTTTGTAAGCTTTCGACGATTTCAGGAATGAGCGAGGGCAGGGGGCAAGGATTCACTGACGTGGAAATCGACTGGTGATTGCTGGAGGATGAACAATTTGATTCCACTTGTCAGGTGTTGCTTCCATTGTTTTAATGAACTGCCGCAGTTTTATGGAAAGCGGGAAGTTAATAATCTAGTTTTGAAAGCCAATGTTTTGTTACAGAAATTTTGAAAGTGCTCGTGCGGACTAAATTAGTTGTACTTCGTAATCATATTTCAATTTAAAAGACGTTAATGCATTTTTATTGTTCATTTTGTAAACATACATTGTTTCATTTCAATTGTTATGGGAGAGATTTTAATGAAAATTCTATAAATAACATATGTTTTAAACATTAAAAGTGTTTTTGTTTTATTCTAAATTTTATATATAAAGGCATGACATGTGGATTATTGAAATACAACTTTAATTATTTGTAATAAAATTTAAGGTTTACTTATTCTTTAAGATAATTTAATTTTAATATTAATTTCATTATAATTTTATTTACTTCATTTATTCTTTTTAAATTTACTTCATACTAAATTTATTATTTTATTATATTAAATTATAACGATGATGATAATAACGATATTATTATTATTGTATTGTACATATATAGATTTTGGAATATTGCGAAAAAATTAAATGTTGTTTTTAATTTAAGTTTAAAAGCAATTTTAAAAAAATTTAAAACTTTAATATAGATAGTAATAGATAGATCCCTCTAAAAAGTTTTGAAAGTTTTTCGTATACTGAAATTAAAAATGTATATTAAAAAGTACAGCATCTAAATATTTCATTCTGAAGCTTTTTTAGTTTAGTAAATAAAATATTCTTTCAAAGTATAAAACAAAAATTTTTTGTTAATAATTTTTATTATGTTAAAATATTTATACTTCACATCGAGGAGAAGATTACTAAGGGAATTATTTTTATGAAATATAATTCATGTTGGTATTTGATATATTAAAACATATTTGATACAGAAACACTATATATAAGTGAACACAGAAAATATATAAAATGTGAATATTTAACAACTTTAACTATTTTTACATGAACGTAAATATTTATTTTTATGATATAAGAAACAAAATTGTTAGATGTAAAATTGTTATAACACTATATAAACAAAATTCACAAATATTAAATGCAAATAAAATATATATAATATATTAATTTTCTAATGAATTTTTTTCATTGTGTATCATAAAGTTTTATAAAAACTGTAGCTCTTCTTTTTTGACATCTTGTATGTTAGTAATATATAAAAAAAACTTACTTTGAGTAGTAATTAAAGTAAGAACTTCATGGAAATTTGAAAGTTGATTATATTATTTTTATGATTACTTAATGTCATAGTTTTCAATTCAGTCACCGATTTTAAGATAACATTGATAAAATAACTAATTTAAAAACTTGTTCTATTATGTATATTTGAAGCAACAATGTAACAACAACAATGTACTCATATATGAAAGGGGTGTCGATTTGGTAAAAATAATGTTCATTAAAAATAAAACTTGATACATTTGTTACATAATTTTTTATTTAAAACGATGAAATTAAATGTTGTTTGTAATTAAAACATATATTATTAAATTTCGTTTTCTGAAACTTGTATAAATACTAAAAGGAATTCTTAAAAAGTATGGGTTGTATAAATACTGAGGTATTACAAAATATATTTTAATTTATTTATGTTTATTAATATTTTAATACATTCGAGATTACCTGCAGTAATTATTTTCAACAAAATGAATTGTTTGAACCAGTTATTTTGACAACGTTATTTAAATATTTATAACTCTGTCTAATTAAAAAACGAAAATTATATTTTAATATTGCAAAGAGTCATATTTATTCGCTATAAAAACACGCGTCTTATTACGATTTGAAATACGATTTAGAGTGAAATATATCCAAATCCTGTTTACTTGTTTCTGCAGAACTTAATTAAATTGTGCAATAAATATGTTAAAAAATGTTTAACTCTGCACTCATTTGATATAAATTAATGATTCTTGTTCCCAGTGTTCGTACAAAGATTCATAAATCTTCGACCATTTCTTGTCAGAGTAGTGTATTTGAACTATTTTTTAGATTAGTAATAGTAATTAATAAAATTTCTACAATCATTTATTATTAAATGAAAACAAATTTTTTTCGGAATGCTTTTTTTTATATTTTTCAAGAAAATATTACATTAAACAATTATTAATGACTAAAATTTAATTCACACAATTTTTTCATTTTCATAAGTTTATCACACGCAATATAATTATTTCGCATATTTTTGCAGCAAAGAAACATAACTTCTATAATAAAAATAATTGCACCATCTACTAGAAATAAGTTCTTGATCATTCTTATTTATTATTTAAGCGTTTTATAGATGTATTTTGTTTATACGTCCTTTTAAACATTAGATTGCTTTATATATTTCTTAATTGAGGATTGATAAAAAAAATTTTACTTCTGTTATCTTAAAGAGAAAAGTTATCTATACATATTTTTAAAATTGTTGGCTACATGTAACAAAATATTCATTTCTGTCTTATTATTACAGGGTGATTGATGGAGAACTGACAGATTTATTTCTTTAATTGTTTCAAAACCGAGTTATGCTAGCGACAACTTATTATAACTGAAATACAGAGGAATTTTGAGAGATTTATCTCTGTAGCAAATGTTGAAAATGTCCTCCATTTTGTATAAGGCACAACTCAACACGTCGTTCTATGTTACTGGCCACTCGTTGGAAGACTGTGTTGTCAGTAGCTTGACTAGAACAAAATCTTAAAAATAGTAGCCGACAATAAAACTAGCAATTATGAATTAAACATGATCATCTGCGCATTTAGTGACAAACTATCGAAACTCCAGAACACTTTGCTTAATTTGGTGCTAAATTTGGGCATTGAGTGAATTTCGAACAGAATAATTAAAGAACGAAATGCTTCATAAATCACCCTGTACTTATTATACATATATATTATATTATTATGTATGTATTACAGTATATATTGAAATGAGTATTAAGGATATAAACAAAGTACAAATGAAGAAGCATTCAAGCATCTTTGTCTCTCTATAATGAAAAAAATTAGAAGATTTCTAGATAATGGGTTGCATTTTAAAATCTATATGTACATATTAAATATATATCGTAATTATGGAGCAATACTCACCACCCCAACATGGGATATTAATATATCAAGTCGATGAAGTTGTTCACGCCGACTGCGAATCTGAAAGGATTTTGCGGGGAAAAATAATCGTTTTCGAGATAATCGCGATTTTTGGTTTAGGATACGCAGCATCCGCAGCTGCATACCTCCGCCCTACAATATAGGCGATTATAAGGATCAATATATGAAATTGATGCAGTTTTTAAGGCTGATTATGAATATGAAAGAATTTTTCAAAAATCTTTAGCGGTTTATGAGTTATTTGTGATTTTCATTTCACAACAAAGTTGTTTTGAGTAGTTACAACTGGTAACATTTTGTCGCAAAGAGTGGTTTTTAGTATCAGTTTTATCTGTTTGTTTTTTGAGGTTACATTCAAATAAATTAGGCCTCTATGATATTTGTTAAAGTTAGATTAAAAGACGGTAAGTAGAGCAGTGTCCTACTCTCGCGAATTTAGTTTTATTATAATATGTTAGGTTTCTTATTCAAATTAATCCTTTGACGAAAACTAAGACGACGCAATTCTATATCTATCCGTTTCTTGTAATATAAAAATAAATACACAAATTAAATGAAAAACGAACAATTCAATGAAAAATTCTAAATCTTACCGAAATATCTTATGAAATTATATTACGAAATAATTATTTTTTTGACATTTTTCACGGAGGTGCGGATCTTGGTATAAATTACCTTGTATACAACGGTAAATAAGTAAGAATAAACGTTAAAAATAGTTTAAAAATACACTTTAAATTCATTTGTTATAAGTACGCTTGTACTTATACTGTACTGTCACAAATAATCATTAAATTAACATTTTCTTTAATTGAAAAACTGCAATGTCCATACAGGTAATTTGATTTCATTTTAATTAAAAGTTAATATGATTTATATAGTACTAAATT
>JABFOX010003738.1:0-10066 GCA_022817665.1 Axea sp. ZL-2020
AAATCTTACAGATTTGTAATCACCGTAAAAAACTGCATCGACTTCATGTGTAATAATCGCATCTTCTCAAGCGTTTAATAGATGCTGCATATTCTGGACCAATAATCTCGAATATCTCGAGAATGCTTCATTTTCCTTACATATATTATTGGACATTTTTTAATCAGCGTTAAAAAATGCATCGATTTCATATAAAAAAAAACCCTATTTGGGGAGGGGGGGTGAATTCTCCACAATTACCGTTTAAAACTCATATTATTACATAAAACATTCAATGTAAAAGTTTGTCTAAGAGTGGATAATTTTTATTCATCTACATGCGAACTTTATCCGCCATCGCAATTAGCATTACCCGATTTGCATCACAAGGATAATATAGTTTTCTCGCTGAGATTTTACACATCACTAGAGCACGAAAGAAACCAATTTTACCAAAATGTTATTATAAATAATAATATTATGATCTAATTCATTAGTGAAAAAAAAATATATCATTTTTCGGTAGTGCATGAGAAATTAAGTTTAGATGTTTTTAATTGATGATCATGAGTTCGATTGGGACAACATAAAAATTAAAGCAATTTACATAAAAGGAATATTTCAGAAATGATCCATATAAAAATAAAAGCATTTACCATCAATGCACAAAGTGCTACTGCAAAATTCGGGAATACCTATAACACTCTATTCAGAACCCATTTTTAGGAAATATAGATCTTTCCCACAAGAACTTTGGCATTTTTACTTGTTATATACCAGTAATGAAATTGACTCTTTACCTAAAATGATATCAATTCACTTGATAAGGGATTAATTCGGATCCGAAACGGCGCGAAAAAATAAATAACAATAAATAGTAAGTCTGTAATATTGTCGTAAAATGGTATTGTAATTTAGACGTTTTTATTTGAAAAGTAAATACTGATCTTTTTCTCATTGTGAGCCTGTACTTTTTAATTACAATTTATTAATAAGTTTGATAAAACATAATGATTTTTTGTATTTGAGTATTATCATTTTGTCATACAACATTACTCTTATTCAACAACTTTAATTATTAATAAGGTAATTACAAATTATCCTTTTAAATTCTGTTTAAAAATATTCAATAATTGATTGTCTCTATTGAATGTATGAGTGATTCTTCTTTAAACTAAAGAATAATATTTTGTTAAAAGTTGGTAAACATCGAGAAAATTACCCTCCGGCCTAAGACCTTTATAAACATCGATGCTTACATAATCATAATTATTTAACTCAAAAGACGAATAAATTATTAAAACATAAAAGACATAGGGACCACTTATTGAGGTAACGCAAAACGATAAACTGCTTAGATAAAGAAAGTCTAGATCCGTATAATTTTAGGAATGGTACACAACAATATATACATTAGCATACGAATTGTTCGCACAGACATTTTACAGCGATTGGGCCATAATTATCTCAAGAAAATTTAGATGTTTGGTCATACTTGCATTTTTTGAACAACTGTCAAAACGTCATATTTTTAAAATATGTTGACATCTAAACCAAAATATTTTCATCAAGATAGAGCACTAATTCATTATACTATTCATATATTATAACACTGTACTGATCATAAATGTCAGCAAAATCTTCGGATTTAATATTATCGAACTTTTTATTGTAGAAATATGTTTCAAACCTCATTTTTCGTGCATCTACAACAATGCGTAAAAATATGAAAGATTGCAAACAAGACGCTTGCAGTAAACTGAGTCCGAAAGTGTAAAATAATGTTTTAAAGAAAAAAAATCTTGAACAGTTTTTCGATTATTCAAATTGTATATTTATTTATTTAATTTTGTTAAGAAATTAAATCATCAACAAAAAAATCGAACTTTTTCATGGTCTTAATGATGTAATTTAGTAATCTTCTCGTGGAGCACATGAGATAATACTGTTAGAAAGCTCTACAAATTCTGCATTGTAATAAATAAAAATTATATGCCATTTGTAAAACTTTTACTTAGAATGTTTTGTTTAAGAATTGTAGTTTCTAACTTATTGTTCCCATATGTTATGTATCTGCAATAAAACATGAGGTTTCCCATTTAAAATTTTAGTACTACCTCCACAACATTTCAATGAAAAGCAGGAATGGTTAAGTGTAGCATTATTTAATAGTAATTTGAAAGAAAAAAAATTATTCCTAACTTTTTTATAATGGAAAATTAAATTAGTTTATTTATGAACTTTAATAATAAATTAGTTCTTAGTTTTCAAATCATTTCAATGTATAATTTAAAATAAAATACCTTATACCTAATTTTATTCTACATTTTCTTATGATGTAGCTGTTAATCACATTGACCTATAAGAAATGTGTGCCCATAATATTAAATTATTTATAATTAATTGATAAATTTTGATATACTGCATACAATTTCTTCAATTTAATCAGTCATGAACTGTCTGTAGAATTCCAAATTTGTAATGATTAATTAAGTATTTAAGTAAGTTTAACATCAATTTTATCGTTCAACATCAAATTAAGTTTTGATTTAGAGTTTACGAGAAACATCCAAACAATTCTTGTGGGAAATACCTGAAATACTGCAGATAAAGTAGTTTTCTTCCGACAATGTTCTGAACCTAATTTATAGCATACCTATCGTAGATCATATTCATTATCAACAATAAATAAACATTTTATATCATAATTTTACAATAAAAACACTATTGATAAAATTCAATTTTAATTTAATTTCAATAGTATATTTGACATCTTTTATTTTTAACTAATAATGGAATTTTAACTCAGAAATTTATGTATAAAGCAAATGTTAAAAGTAAAAACTAAACATTTCATCATATAAAAAATGTATTTATAAATGTTTTGCATATAATATATTAACTGAATATTCGTAAAATCTCCACTGAAACTGTAAGAAACATTATAATTACATACGCAAAATTCAAATTATGTAGAACTAAATTAAATTATTTACATTTTAATAATATTTTTGTAACTATAAACACACATATTAATTATGTTTAATAAACGATGATTTCTATTTCAGTAGGGATAAAATGATAATACAAAAAATCGCACATTGCAATAATTTTAACAAACATTGTTCACTAAATAATATCACTCGTAACATTGTACATAAATCAATAATTGCACAACAAATATAATGTATCGTAAGCCAAATATGTGTAACAAACATAAGAGTATAAAAAGTTTGCTCAAATTCACACGAGTTCATACTATATTACAGACACGAAATTACGTATTATACAAGATTAAAGATATTTAATTACAAAAAGTTCACAACGATATCATTTTATGATTACTCAAAAATTATACTATTAATTTAATATCATCAAATTAATCTACTGTCAAGACATTTATCTGACTTTGATTTTTCTTTAATAGACGTAAATTATATGTCATAAAATTTAAACAAATAAACAGTGTTCTTAAATTAATAAATAAAAATTAAAAAATATCATTATCCAATTAAACTTAAATCTAATTTTAACGATTTAATTTAATTTTTACAATCACAATTTACAAGTTTAATTTTTTTTTTTTTTTGTTTTTAGGTACAGTTTAACGTTGATTAGTTCGTTCAATCCATCGTGGTAGCTATAATTATTTACACAGTGTTTACAAAGTGTTTGTTTGTAAAGAAAACAAAGAGTCTGTTTTTTCAGCACATGAGCGCATTTCGTAGCCACTGAAAAATAAAGAATATGTTAGTTAATACGAGCTATATATTTATATATTTTTTTAATGAAACTATCAAGAAATACTCACTTCTGCTAAACTCATTTTTATAAATCCATTTTGTAGTGGATCCTTATTTTCAAACAAATCTAGAATAAAAAAAAAAAAAAGTTTCGTTTTAATACAAGATCACATAATGCTCTAAAGCTTTTTATTTTTGGGATTCATATAAACTAATATAATTTAAGGCTTTATCTTAATAATCACATAAATTATAAAAGCAAAACGAATAATGATAGTACCAAAAGCATTACTCAGATGTAAAATGGAAGAAACGAAATCACCGAATCGTAAAGTTCCATCCTTTCTCATATAACGAAGAATAAGTACCGATAGTACGTCCGTATTTACCTGAAATCCTGAAACGCACAAATGTAAAGCATAAAACATGATTGAAAAAATAAAACCTCATCGCTATTAGTGAATTTACACATGAAATTCTTTTTTCACTTACCCACTTCATACAGTGCATCACGAAGTTTTTCGGCTTTTAAAATTCCTGCTTTCTCCTTCGAATGATTTTTGAATGCACCTTGCCAGTATTTCAAACTACACATCAAATCTTTGAAATCGTGAAATTTAAGTCTTCCACTTCCACTAATCTGATGTTCCATATTACTTCTTATTAAGGCTCATATCATGCTAATTAATTAAAGTAAAATAATTGGAATAAATTTATTTGATTATAGTTAAATATATTTTATGCTAAAAACAGAACAAGTTTTAAAACCATTTTTTTACATTTTCTATAAATATTTTAGTCGTTCGACAAATATTTAATTAAATTTTTCTTTTGGTTTTTTATATCATTGCTTTACTAGCCATTACATTCTTCTAGTGCACAAAAATTTGAATTTTATTACGTTTATTAAATCGCTAAATTATAAAATAAATAGTACTTGAAAAGTTTTATTGAAAGGATACATCCATGGTAAACACGACTTGTCTGCAAACTTCAATACTGGCACAACTTTTAATGTAATCTAAAAAACCATAATCAAATATTAACAATAGTGGAAAAACTATACGAGCGAGCGTAAGGAATCTCAAACTGAGAACAAAGTGTGGAAAACGCAATATTTCACCACTGAAACGAAAAACATCTCGTCAAAGAAATAAAATTCTAGCTACCATTTGGAAGACACGCCTCAAGTAGTTCTTGTAATTCAAACGCGTTTACGGTCTTATGTTCATCTGCGAGCTGCAAGAACACGGCTTCGTATTGTGAAAATCCCTTGCCCTCGATGAACGGTGCTTTTATTATGGCAGATTTTATCAAAGACGGAGGTGTGTCTAACAATCTGCATGAAAAAAAAAAATAAATGCAATGGTCGTTAAATGCCTCTTATACCTAAGTGCGGATAATTCATAAAAAGGGGCATAGCTCACTTTAGTTTTAATGGTTTACTGCTGTACACGCGGAGCGTAAAAGTACTCTCCTGGGCTGGATCAAAAGTTGTAGGAACTAGCAAATAACCACCCTGATCAAGTTGACATCTATGACTAACTTGTCGACTATTTGTATACTGCGAATTAATAAGGGACTTGTTCTTTTTGAAGAACTGCTTATTTATCGATTCGGTACTACTTTTTGTTAAAGTATACACCGTAAAACCGATTACCTGAAATTAGTATCAAAAAAATTGAAATAATAAATTATAACATTTAGTTTTATTAGGATAAAAAATATTTTTAAACAATTAATAAGATTTCATAAAAATAAAAAATAAAATATCGTACTGGTTAACTACAATATATTATTTTTATGGTACGTGTTCTTTGATATAACGTTAAATGTAATTTGATGAAAATGTTGAAATAACATTAAATCAAGAGTCGATACGCGATACAACATCGTTCAAAATTTTACATCTACATTGAGAAAAGCTGATGAAATATCGGAAAAACATGAGTAATGCTAACATAATGAATAATTATTGTTAAAACATAGATGAAAATGAGTTCATTTAATATTGAATAAAAGTTTGTCTAAATTTAAAACAACGTGACAAATATTTATATAAAGTGTATTTTTTTCTTTTTATGATTCATGTGTTTTTCTTTTTTATCATTTATCAATCTCACTTCAATGTATATCTCAACTTTTTTATCTTAACATTCAACAACTGACTGTAATTTGTTCCAGTACTTAAAAAAATTAATACTGCTTCATTTTCAAATGAAGCTCTCCACCTATATTTTAACTATTAAATCGTATTAAATAAGAAAAATATACAGTGTTTAATAATTTTCAATTTGTATTCAGTTTTAACATTAGTACGGTTCAAATTATTCGAAATGTATTTGATAGAAAACTTTATCGAATTTAATATCAAACTGAACGTTTAAATTAAATAAAAATTTTAATTGTAAAACATTAAAAGTAAAATTTCAGTTACATCTTAAATGAAAAATTTTAACATATTCTTCTCGTATAAATAAAAAATTAAAACTAATATTAGATCTGATATTAGATAAATGTCGAAATTTCAATTTTTATATCAGTTCAAATATCACATCATATTTTATATTAGTTGCAATAATCAGATTATATTTAATATTATATTAATTTTATTTATTACTTTAATTTTATTTCTTCCGTATCAAATTTTATGTTTTATTTTATTTAATAATAAACCTTAACTATAATTTCAATGATGTTAGATTAATATTTCGTTAAAGAATATTTTTTACTTTTGATAAATTTATTATACTACCTTTGGTTCCATAATTGAATGTTGATTAAGAGACACAATGACCTCTTCCATTTCACTCAAAATAAGATGAAGTTGAGGATTAATATGAAATGTATCTGAAAAATTTGAAAGACATTGATTATTTAAATTCATCATACATATCTACATATCTCCTCGAAATGAAATGTTATTTCGGCATAATGACTGTAATTGCACATTATGACGCTACGAATTTCCGTGACAAATATAAATAAATACCGTTCGCTGATGCATTTGCTAACAATAAAAAGAAATAATTTATGTGCGAAATAAGTTAGGCCGGAAAAATGATTAAAACCTTGGTTATTACGGCAACCTCCCGCGGTGACACCTCTCCTCCAATTTCCTTGATATAACTTCATCTGCCACGTGTGCTTGCTGTGCAAAGACGGCTCATCTCGCGATGTTTCCGCATCAAGATGCACGACCTCGAGGTGAGTAAAAGTTTTAACAAAATCTGAATAGGATATCCTAACAATAAAGAGAATAATTTCATTTTATTTACAAATGAATTAATGCTAGACATAAAATTATTTCTATAGCACATGAGTTAAAATAATAATAAATTCGATATTAATAATAGTAATATTCATAAAAACACTATCAGAAAAATTTTCTAAAGTTTTATGATTGAAACATGATCAAGTTCAAATAAGATTCATCTTATTTGACTTACGTTTTTGCTCTTAAAATATTGCAGTATTAATTATAACGTTTAAAATCACAAAACCCTGTTCAAAATTGTCCATATAAAAGGAGGACATAACTAACTAGCCGTACTTAACCTGACACATTCGATACACATAAAAATTAAATCATGGGAACACGTGAATTGTACTTATATTAGTGTTTGATTTCATAGGTGTACAAAGTCACCTAATTATATACCTGAGTGTTACTACACATAATTTTAAATAAGCTAATTCAACTTAAGCCATTTCAAGTTAAATGATTGCTCTTTGTAGGTCCGCACATGAACTTGATTTAAACCAAACTTATGGTACATCTGAATCCAACATTAAACTAGCTTAACTTGAACCATCATGTTCCAACCATTTAATGTAGGAATCTTTTACTGCTCGAGGAAAATTAATATGATGCATGCTTCAGTTTTTCAATTGAATTTCTTTAAAGACATATTTTACTTTTTAAAGATATTTTCTTCAAACCAAAAATAAAACGTTGATATATACAGTTATTACATAAAAATCTATGCCATCTAAAATTTTTATATAAAATTTATTTGTTGTTTTAACAAGTATATATTATTTGAAGATATATTTGGTATTGCTTTCTTTGAAAATATTTTACAAACTCGCAGTTTACCAGAATTCTCCTTCGGACATGCTTCGTATTGCCAATCGATCGCGTTCTACAGGTGGAACTTCGTCCCATTCGAGACTTTCACGCGCCCAAGCACCTACATATTCTCCACCTGGTCCTAGCGGATTTCTTAATTTCACTAATTGTACAGCTTCTCCACTAAATGTTTCCACCTACGAAACAATGATACAATGTAAATTCACTAAACAATCAATTCATTACCTATTCATACAAATAACATTTTATAAAATGTTTACAAAAAATTACAAATCAAAAAATTTTGTTACAAAATTTAAATTCAATTGAAATTTGCCAACATCTATGTGTACTAAAATCAAAACAATGATGTATAAAAAAATCCGCAAATTTGAAAACAAAAGTTTCTATTATGATTTAAAGCTCATGAATGCAGTTATATAATATATATATATATATTTAATATAAAATTTAGTACACGGACATTATTGAAAATTATGTTATTAACACTATAATTTATAAGATGTAGAATATACTAACAGAATAATGTCAAAAATAAAATAGTTTAAGGATCATTTTTCCATATCTAATGATTGGTAAAAAATAATATACTAAAAAAAAAACATGTAATTCATTCAAAACTTCTGTTAAAGAATACTAACCCTCTCAATAGCATATAATCTATAATTTATGCCCATTTGTATACCGTTGGCTAATTTCTCTGTACTTGCTCGGATCTGTAAAAGAAATCAGTATTAATGACACTCAAATGATATATTCCTTAATTGTTTTACAGAATTATCGTTAATGTATAATATGCATAAAAACTTTAAATATTAACGTTTAACCTTCTTTGCAGAATTAAATAATTTACTGCTACTGGACAGTTTATATCTCCACATTTCAGAATAAAAATGTTTACTATCTTTGCAAATTCAAGCAGTAGAATATTGAGTGTTACATTGGAGGCGCCAAACTACCCAATTTACACAAAAAATAATCGATAATACGTTTCATAATGGTCCTTTAATGTACTAAGAATAATAAAAACTTGCCGTTGGAAAGTCGTATTCCAAAGTACCGATAAACAACCATAAAGAAAATTTATAGTGAATACTCAATCTTGTAATTAGTTGAAACAATTATTACGAATTCTTTCGTTATCGTTGATCTTGGAAAGTAATTTGTGAGGTGTATTGGAGGGCAATAAATGTCCATAAGTAGTATCTAATAGTCGTGTATAAACACTTCAATGTTAAAAGAATCGTAAATTCTTCACAAAAATGTCAGCATACGTATTATTGTATGATGGCGAAAAGTTTACATTCTAATGGCCTCCGCATTCACTCTATTTCCTAAAAGCACATTGACATCGAAATCGTATTTAATGTTAAATTTTTTAAACTGTTATTCATAATTGAATTTCAATTATTAAATGTATAGTCAGTTACATATAATTTTATTAAGTGTATTTTACAACATTTATTAAATTGCATTATAGTTCGACAAAGTTCTTATAATTTCAAAATCGACAAATTTTTGGTGCAAAAAAAAGGTGGCTTTTTTTTTTTTTTTTAAGTGAATATATTTCTTTATGCGTTTTTACGAATTGCATGTAAATAGAATTAATATCCACAGAAATTGTAAATATTTAAACTGACTTTAGTAAAAGCTTTATTCAGTTCATTCAAAAAATGAATACGTGCCTTCGGATTCATAATTCAATGTCTTGTTTCTACACTATCTATATTCTATACTACGAAGAGATCTTTAATCACGTCTCATAATTCTTTAAGATATTTTGAACTACCTGTTGTATGAGAGCTAATGAATTTGTTGATATATTTTAAACTAACTAAATAATTTAAAATCAATAAATATCTTTTCTATTGGGAAATAAAACACGTAATGTAATTATTTAATTTAATAGTTTACTTTATATATACTTAAAATAACATTTTATAATACACTTTACTACAAAGGCTAAATAACATATAACGTCTCCAGTTTTATCATTTCCTGTAATCTTACCCTAAATTCTTACTCATGTGCAAAATACGACGAACAAACCTGTTGTTGGTTATTGTTGACTGTGCAAGTAATAAGAGATGTCATGTCTAAAAGTTTAGCGAGTGCGCGACCGCAAGCTGTCGGATCTTGACGAATGGCGATACTCTCAGTAATGCCACCGGTGAGATCGGATAGACCAGCGAGAAGCGTGCCGTACTTAAGTGCCTCGTAAGAGCCAGGCAACCTAAAATATTTTACGCGT
>JABFOX010003739.1:0-10066 GCA_022817665.1 Axea sp. ZL-2020
CCACGCCCTGCCACTGGTTGGTAAAACCAATGTCATCTTCGTAATTATGTTTAAAACGAGAATTGTACTTCTGTATGAAATACAGTATTGGACCCAGTACCAATACGCATCCGAACAATGTTGCCCAGGTCTGTAATAATATAAGAAATTCAGTCTATGGTAAAGGATAACTACAAATTTAAACGATGGTTTGAGAAAGGGTGTTTTCTAGTGATTTATTACAGTAGAAGCACGAGTCCGATCTGCCGACGTGGTTTTAAGTTTGGGAAACAGGACAACGTCAGCTGGGGCCAGATCTGGCGAACAGGAAGTGCTCAAATATAAAATTACCAGAACTCACCTCTGAAGTGTATGGCGCGATAAATAACATTGCTCTTGATAGTATCATCGGATTTGGTGCTAATAAACTATATGACTGAACAGAAATTGGCAGTGTAAAATTGATCCCTTCTGTTTCCTGCCATGTACTGGAAGCACATGCACAAATAAAAACATTATTTTTAACAATAAGTTGGATTATGTCTTCGGGTATTATTCGTGCAGTCGACACAACATTATCATCAAATTTCACCTGAAATTCGCAGCGTACATTAATTTTATAATAAGATTATAATAGATCATTGTATGCTAATCGTTTCATGTAAATAAGGAAACTTAAATTTTGTACATGCATAAAACAAAAATGCAATTCGGCGCAATGACGGTTGGATTTGCTGTCTGCTGGTTTATTTAGGGAATGCTAGGGTTTTTGAAGATTAACATTCGGATCTTTATCTATCTTAAATTAGACTCTTAATTGCCTATATAAATTCATAAAGATGGAGCCAGTTTTTAAACTACTGTGAATGACACTGTTGTGTAACAAATTGGAAATTATGTAAATTTCTATCCCAAATCCTATGGTTTACATATGCATTTAACATAGTTTGTATGATTCAACTCATCCTTGGTTATTATGGTCAATAAGAAGATGTTCAGTTACATAAAAATAGACTCTTCCAATGCCTAAATAATGCTTTTATCTACTTGGAAGACGACAATGTATTCAAAATCTATGTAGGTTCTAGGAAGTGAATCCATAATATCACAACTATGACCGGATCATGACTGGTCAAACATCCTTTCCATTAAACCTATCAGTAAAATTTACTGTACTCTTCTAATGCCTCAACAATGTTTTTGATATTGACCTTCCTCAGTGCTTCCAACTGTATCTACTGGGAAGACGAGAATGTATTTAAAATCCACGTAGGTTCTGGGAAGTGAATCCATATCAGAACAGATCATGTGGTGGACTATTCTTCTTTCCATTAAACCTACTGGTAAAACTTACTTCCACATTACTCTTTTGGCAGACCTGACAGACCTTGACTATATTGTCTATACCCGCACACGTGCCTAACAGATGGCAATATAAGACAGTTCTATGAAAAGTTTTATCTACACCTAAATGAGCAGCTCGAAAATCTTCTTCGTGCAATCTATTAAGTTCTAATATATCTTCATTTGGGATTACTAATTTCCGCACATCTAAATCTTCTGTAACGGGATCTATTTGATCTGAAATACAACAATTTATTTTCTACGATCTTCCAATGTTTCAAACTTCCGTTCTTTTCGGTACTACTTTTCTCTTGTAATGGGCAAGATATTTACTATATTATGTATAGATATATATTCATATATAAAGATATATTACCTTTTGTGTAAGATTGGTCGAGTGTTGTAACCTGATTAAATTTTTTGTTTCGTCGGTCACATAAAACGTGATGTTCATTGTAAAATTAATTTTTTGACTCAGAAATTCAAGAATGTCAAAAGTAAGCCCTGAATACTTTATTTCACCTGTTGTTGAAATGTTAATGATTTGCCATGGTGGGTTCTGTAACGCGAAACATAATCAGTTATTTTGCTTTAAATATGCGCAAAGTGTGCGTACGTTTTGCACAAATGCGAAGTACTTCCGTTTTTATAAATAAAATTTGAATAATAATTGTACAAAAATAAAGATACAATAACTACATTTTTATGTTATGATAAAACTTGTTATAAATGAATATTTATATAGCATAAAATATAGTTTACTTCTGAAAATAAATTTTACAACATAAATTAATATCATAAACTACCGTACTTATAAATTTGCATATCTTTTTAAAGGACTTCATTATATTTTATTAAATAATTATAAATTGAATACGTGTTAAACCAGTGCATGTTCTAACCTCAATAACGTTCACATAAACAATTACGCCGAACAATACCAAGCTTTGCTCGGTACGACAGTAACACCTCTACCAATTATCCCTTCAAGCCAGAACTAAAAATATGGAATCAAAAAATCGAGAAGTTTCAGCCCTCTAATTTATTGTACAGTAATCTCTAATCTTATAAGCTCCTACGATGAACTGAAATTTCTCTCCGCTTACTTGCAGCTAAATAGTTTTTGAGGGGCTCCGCGGACGTGGTAGGGAGCGACGCAGTGGAGGGAGAATGGCGAGTGAGTAGGACTGCCGCTGAGGTGGGGACTGCTACTGAAATGGGGATTGTCGCTAAGGTGGGGAGGACTGCGGCTCAGGTGGGAATTGTCGCTAAGATGGGGGTTGTCGCTAAGGTGGGGACTGTCGCTAAGGTGGGGACTGCCACTGAAGTGGGGACTGCGGCTGTGGTGGGGTCTGTGTAAGTAAAAAAGTACCCAACTGAGCTCTACTTCTTACTGTTTTCACTAGATTTCACACACGTCATTTGAACATTTTTTTCCAAATTATAAAACATTTTATCTAAAAATAACAGACTGAAGAATAGGTTATCTGAATTCATTAATTTGCAAGAATTTGTGGGTTTTCAGTTGATAAGATTCCAACGCATCGTGGGAAATTGCAGAACCATAAAACGTCCATATAAATTTGTCATGTATTCCGACCAAAAAATAAATAACAATAATCATCACATTATTAAACACTGTCATGATCATTATAATTGATTATGTACGTACATGATATGTAGCAATCGGTAGTAATTTCCCTTGAAATCCGTATTTGACGTGAGGAAACAGTTCATTCCACATGTTAATACCAAAATCTGCTGTCCAATGTCCAACGTCCAAAAGTGTGTTCGTATTAAGGTTATATGTATTGCCCCAACTTATGACAGAACTAACTTTCCATGCTATACAGCCACCGCAATTGTTTTGCAATTTTCTCTTTTTGTATATTTCATCCTATTAACATTAATATTTGCATCCTTATTTTTTACCAATGTTGGGCTGAATGTTAGGTAATTGTTTCCCGAGAGCGGGGGGAATACTGAATAATTTACTATTATTCTCTCCCCTAATATGGGGTATTAATATATATATTTACTGTATTTATTTTTTGACTCCCCCCCTCCCATTAGAATCAAACCATCTTTTTTCATTTTCTTACATTAATAATGCGGATGATACTTTGTTTTCGTTGCTTCTTCGTTTGCCTGGGTACGTTCAATTTCTGATCAATTAAACGTTCGTATAACCCCATCTCATTCAATACGTAATTGTCGATAGATATTGCCATCACTTTAACAAATTCTTTCACGCGGCACAAGATACTAACCTGCAAAGAAACATAATCTTTAACGGTAAACAATTTTAAGTACTACGTTCACTATTTTATTGGGTTGGTAACTATACGATTGCCAAGTTTATAGATAGATGGCTTTAGTTTTTTACATCTTTTTATTCGTTTCGGTGTTGAAAACACCAAATCTATGTCGTTGTCTCGTTGTTTAGGGTTGCTCATAACCCTGATCTTGCACCTTCAGATTCCCATTAATTTTTTCATTCAAGTTGCCAATCCAACAAATAATGGTAAATTATTGAAAATATTATATGCTAAACTATTACTTCACAGTTTTCATTGAGGTATGAAACGTTGTAAACAAATGCAATATTTTCCCCTTCAACTGATGATCCTAAAAAATCCGTTAAATTTGAATTTCTGCCGTAGTCTCCATCACTTATGATGTAAAACCACTTATTTTCAGGAACAACTAATTTCCAGTGTCTAGCCTAAAATAAATTATGTGATGTGTAATATGGAAATTTTTTGGTATAGATGGTATGGTAAGGTATGGTATGGTAAGATATGATGAGGTATGGTATGGTATGGTAAGGTAGAGCATGATGAAGTACGGCGTTAAAAATAAATTACCATTTCTACTACTATGGATATAAATTCCGAAGACACAAGTATCATAAAATTATGGCCAAATTCTTGAATTGAAAGTTTGCGAAATATACTGTTGATCTGCTGTTTCACGGCTGTCCTGTTCTTATTATTCTCTATAGCAAATAGAGTGTTTGACTGCTCTTTCCAAATGTTCACAAGGTCTTGAATATTTCCCTCGTCTACAAATATTTAATAATATGCCCAAAATTTAATAATTTGTGAAATATTTAATAATCATGCGCATATAAAACACCGATATATTAAGACTAAATTAAGTTGAGTAGATATTCCATTTTTCATGATGAATACCTAGGTACGTTTTGTTTGTTTAGTGAAAGAAGCGTGTTTTTTAAGTAAGTAGCATTTTGAAATTAATTTTATAACTTCAAGATGGCCGCTGCAGCGCTACGACTGCCGTTTCACGCATGCGCGTTGACTGTCTGCATCTGCTGGCTGGCAACTGACGCCATTATGTAGTGTCATTAGTACCTACTTAAGAGACACGTCTCATAAAGGAGAACCAAAATTCTAAATTTGATAAAATAATAAATGCCGAATAAAAAGGAACCAAAACACTTGTTTAGCATTACTCAAAAAGCTCATTCAGTGTTACCAATCTCGACCTCAGCTTCACTCACTGAGGGTGGGTTAAGAAAAAAACTTAAATCTTGAATACGAAACTGCATTTTTCATTGCAGATTTGAGTTCTGCAGTAACAATTAAATTAACCGGATCCATTGAAGCTAACTTTCCCATAAATCAAATTTGAAAATACATGGAAACATATCCAAAACTATTTTATATATATTGTGTCGTGTCGTATAATTTTATCCGCAAAACTTTTTTTCCCCTGATAACGATAAATATTGATAAAAATCGATAGTAAAACTTTGGTAAAAAATAAAGTAACTAGAAAAATTCCCTTATTACATCGCATTACTGTTTCCATGAAGCGAAATTAATTTTTTTCAACAAAGGGAATAACCAAAGGAGATGTCAGACATGAGGTTTTAGTATTATTTAACAATTAAATTATACAGACACGCGAACATGAACACGCTATAGATCTTTAACAGATACATTTAATTCTTTTAAGGTTACAAACAACTAATGTGCTTTATTATTTTTATATCTAATGAAATTCAATTTCCTCTATAATTAATATGTCTGACATAGTGTTTTTCGGCACTTCTCCCGCATACAAAGGCGTATCCGTGAGGGAGCCCATTCGACTCGGCTCACGGATGTACCCAGTATTGGATGTGTATGTGTACGTACTAGGCGATTTGATTCAATGATTTAAAATAAATGTTTTTAGGTGACAAGAAATAAAATTACTCCCTTACAAATAAAAGCTAATAAGAATATGAAAATTTGGGTTTAAAATAATCAAAGTATAATTACTTACGTTACTGAATACACTCAAAAGGCAGCCACGTCACAATATATATATGTATAAATATAATCCTTAGCTTTAGTTTATGTACAAATATATTTTATAAATTAAAATGAATTATATACGTTACCAAAGATGTTATCATATATTAAATTTATTTCAGACCAGTTTAATTTATTTGACATTTTTAAGTCCAAAATTAGTTGAGGAATTTCAAATCCACGATTTAAAATAGGTATACTAAAACCTTCTTCTTTCGGAAGTCTTGAACACGACGAATCTTATAAGAACAAAAGTGTGCATTATTAATGCATCAAATACAGTTTAGATGTGTGACATGTGGACTGGACTTTAGTGTACGTCACCTTAATTGGCGAACTATCAATTTGTAGTTTATGACTATTCTTTTATACGGACATTAAAAACTTTTTCTGGCTTTATTTGACAATTTTTTATCATTAATAAATTCACAATATTTTTTTGAGGTTAAAAACTTGTTACGTCAATACATTAGGATGATGGATACTTGTACGTGTCCATGTGTGCGTGTGTATCAATGTATATAGGAATGTACTTGGGAACATGGGTTCGTTGGTATGAATTACTAAGAGGGCAACCAAACAAAGCAAATGAATTTCGGCGGGAAATTTGAACCTGTTGTACTTAACTTAAATTCTTGTTAGAAATTTGTTTGATAAGTCTTTATATTAAAACTATGAATACACAATACAGTGTGTACAGAAAAAACATTCGTATAAAATATATATAACTGCTTTTTTATATAAATAATATGTCTCAAGTTGAAATTATAAAATTAATTTTATTTCATTTCAGTTCTTTTTTTACTGTTTATTTCATTTAATACGTTTTAGTATTTCATTTTATATTTAGTGCTTTTTATTTGCTTCAAGCTTTCTTCTATCGATTTCAAACATCAGCCCTGAGTCATCACACTGCGCGACTAACTTCAGTAAGGTGACGTATACTAGAATCTGATCGAAAAGAAATTATCAAAACAAATTTTTCACCTGTAATAGCGATATAAATCATTTCTTCTTTTCGTAATTTTTGAAATGTCAACCACGTTTTCTGACAATCCATCATTGTCAGTAGAATAGTGTAATCTGCATATAATTGAATATGAAAATTTCCAAAATATTTTGCCAAGAGTTCTATATCCGTCTTCCTGCTTGAAGTTAGCCGCTTGAATTGACAATTGGTATATTGTATTACTGAAGCAGGGTGACCAAACTAAAGTATACGAAATAGTAATTTACAGAATTTTAGCGGGCATTTTGAATTTATTGTATTTTATTGAAATTTTAACTTTACACGAAATACAATTTTAGTTTTAATGTTAATCATAAAATTTAATAGATAACAAATATTTTTAAAAACGTATATATTTAATAATGTATAAATTGTTAGTTTTGTAAAAAAAAAAAAGAATGTCAAAGCCAACAAATTTGGATTTAAAATTAAAATTAAAATCGAAAATTGTAACTAAAACAAAGTTGAAATCTAGTAGTTTTTTCAGGGTCACCAACCTTTGTTATATACAGTATGAACAGAAAATGTTGGACACCTTTTACCATCAATCCCAACGTAACAAAAAAAATTTTTCACATGACCAACTTGAAACAGGGACACGGATATAGAACTTCTGCCAATGTTTTCAATATGCATCTATATAAATAAATTGTTTATGACCTACCGTGATGATATTTCATATTTAATTCGTATAATATCTGCACAACGACAAAGGTCATTTTCATATAAATATTTACCATTTCGTTTATAACGTGTGGTAACCTTGTGATGTAATATTCATATTCCGTCATATCTCGAAAAAAATGCACATCCAAATATATAGCTAATGAAAGGTCCAGAATTAAAATACATCGTTATAGAGAAAATGTATTGTTATAAATCAAACATATGGTTATGAACAAAATATATTGTTATAATACAAGTATTATTATATTAATAAACTGTTTTTGCAAAAAGTTAAACAAATTAATCATTTTTTACGTCGACCTACCGAGAGTAGAATTTTCCATTACGATGAAAGGATGTGTTCAGTTCCGAATTCAGTACTGCACAGATGTAAAATAACAATAATAATAAATGCATGTTGAAATATGAATTATAGTTCGGCAGTGACCTATCATAAATCCTCGAAACATAACTAAATAAACAAACAGTTGATTACTCGAAACAATCCATCGTTATTAGTTTTGATTCATGGAAACGTACTTTATATTAATCGAATACGACACTGCACAGAACTTTTCGTTTAAGGCGGATCTATACCAAACAAAATCAGGTCGACGGCTAAATAATTAAATCTGGAACAATCGATGACTAATAAATGTCCTTCTTGTGTATTTCTTTGAACAATTTCCCCGGAGATGTGTAATATTGCGTAAACAACATGTATTGTCGATGCTTTTAGTTTTTGTTGATTCAAACACATCACAAATATTATGGCGCAATAAATATTTTGGAAATGAAATTCCACTAGTGTATAGAAAAGAATTAATTGTATTTTGCAATGCAATAAATTATACATTACAATAATTTACAAATGCCTTACTTGCATTATGTCGAAAAAGTTGCTCTGAAATCATTACCAACCATTAAAAATCGATATAGTTCCCTACCAACGAAAAATATTCTAGGATTATTCTGAAGTTACATCTTTACGTTCGCATTTTTTGCAATTTTATTGTTTCGAATTTGATTATTTTCCAATTAAAGTAATTGCATTTCGCTGAACTGAAGGTCAATCTGTTTAAATGTGTTGTTGACAATAACATTATCAGCGGGTATTGAGAAATGAGGCTTTCATAGTTACTTTTGACCTTGAATGCTTTATGTATTTTATTAGAACTAGAAATTTGAGTTTTAATCATCGACTCTGACCTATGACTCGTGAAACTAGAATGTGTATTAAAGTATGAAAATTGTTTTCTATTAACCCCCCCCCACTCCCCAGAACTTTGTCAAAGTTAATTTTTATTTCGATGATCATTTATTTTTTTAAAAAATAACATTTTCGGTAATTATAGACAATTTTTCCCATACCAACATGGGTGAACTGAGTTGTTTAACCGACTCTCGTTGGTTCATCGAAGTTAAGCAGCACAGGGAAGGGTAACTACTTTGATTGGTGATCGCAAAAGAATGAAATATTTAACTTTCCATGTGAATCGAAATCTACGTTAAAGTTGAAAACGCGCAGTCACACACACACACACGCTCCCTTATGCCCCTTATGCCAACATAAGGAAAAGAAAAAAAATCAACATGGAGTGTCAATATACGACATCGATACAGTTTTAGGTTCTGATTGCAAGTACAAAAAAGTTTAACGAAGGTCTCTAACGGTTTTTGATGACAGGAGGGGGGCGATTATATGTAATTACCAAATTTCCTATCAGATCAAATCTCCAATTTTTCCCTTGATTTCAAAAATCGTGCAACCTTCGAAACAATGAAACTATATAGTCCAATGCTGATTTCAATCATAGGACTGCCATCTTTATATCAGTAACCTTACCCGTCGAACGACCCTCGTATTTATAAAGTCTCTTCTGAAAATGAAATATTCAAAAAATGTTATATTAAAAAAAAAAAAATCTCTAAAATTCTAATTTGTAATTCTAGTGAATTTTCTCAACAGGATAAGGAGTCTGAAGACAAAAACAGAAGTTCTAAAAAGTTTGTTCAGATAATTTATTTTCACAAGTATACGATCTTGTTTAAGTATGTTTTAAAATTAACATTTCTAGTAACATTAGCCAATAGATAGATTTTCAAAAAAGATCAATATTTTGAAGGTTTTGATATTTCTAGTTTCAGTTGTACATCGTGCTTAAATAAATACTCCAATTATGGAATGCCTAAATTTCAAACTTTGAAACGATCTAACCTAAAAACATACATTCTTGCGTTCAAAATATATCATTAACATGTTGGTAAAAACGTTTTTCACTAATAAAATACAATTTTAATTCCGAACTACTCATGAACTCAAATTTACATATAATTTGAACTAAAAATGGTGAATTCCGTGAATTTAGCTGGAAACGATCGCTTCACGTAGAATGTGATTTATTTGCACCCTGTATTCGGATCAAAGTTTACAACAATAATTACCGCTGTTGATAACTCAGCGTTTCCGTTTTATTTAAATAGTTCGTGAAGTTTCGTTTTTCAGAATCCTTTCCTGAACTCTTCGCTGGTAAGTTGCATTACAAATTAAATTCATGGGAACGTCAGTACTAAACAACAAGATGAGTTTTAAATGTTCAATACCAATACAGATGGTGCTAGGACTTGGCTTAAGGTTGTGACAGTGTGTGTATCGAAAGCGTTACCTCTGCGAAAAAAACATTGTATTTCGGTAAAAGACATGTAAAGCGTTGGAAAGTGGTGAAAAAAGGGTGATGTGAGCGTA
>JABFOX010003740.1:0-10065 GCA_022817665.1 Axea sp. ZL-2020
TTTTTTTTTTTGTAAATTCGTATTCAATATATGAGATTAGGAAGTTCGACGGTATATATTCCCTTATCAAATTTCATTGGATATCCTATGTTTTTATTTAAATGTAACTTGTTCTGTTAATTTAATGTAAATTATAAGTGTAAATGTAAACTGTCATGTACATATAATTTAACGGTATTTCAATATATAATAATCTTATTTAAAATATCTATTTTTTAAATATTAATCATTTCAAATCAATCAATGCCTCTGACTATAAAAATACACATTTTAATTGTAGTTGATGATAAAATAATTGAATATTTAATATTTAATATGTTAAAACGTCAATGAACAATTTAGGAAAGTATAAATTTTATTTATATTTTCTTATAAATATTTATAAATTTTATTTATAAAAATAATCACTTTTCGAATTTAGGATTTTATAGACTAAACATAAAGATGTAAGACATTTAAAATATATATAACAAGCAAAAGTGCAAGAAAAGACAATAAAATAGAACATGAGTTCAACCCGAGAAATTCAGACTTAATTTAAGGATCTTTGAAATATATTTTTACAAAATCAATATAGATGAGTTATTATTTTTATAAATAAATGTTAAAAATTAAAGATTGTTTACTGTCTAGGATGTTAGTTTGTTAAAATGATAACTATCTTAGCTTAAAAAATGTAGTAATATTTTTGCTTTTATAAAGTTTTTAAAATAATTCGTGTTTATTACAGCCTTATTAAACCATTATGTAAATAATATAAAACTCTAAATAATAAACAAATAGTAAAAAATAATAATAAAAAACAGTAAAAGATTTATAAAAAATGTTTTTCTATGATGTTATTCAATTCGATTAGTTGGCAATAACAACGTTGTGACCATCTATTCGTCTATTCGGTTGTTCATCCCGGATATCATGAATGCCTGAAGGGCACTGTCTGATATTTACAGTCTCCAGTCTCTACGCTGTTCCTACTTTAATATCCTGTCATTGCTCCTGACAAATGCAAAAAAAGAGACAAGGCAAGGTAACGTAGCGTAGACGAAACGAGTAACTCCGTTTGAAGCACCAGCCACTCAATAGCAAATTACAGTGTGCCTGCTACTTGCTTTCTCTTTTCGGGCAAAGAAGTGTAGATGCTACTTGAAATGATCCATGCAATTGGAGCGAAAACGTATCTTTTCTTTTCTACGCTAAAAAATTTGTCAGAGCTAATTTAAAATTGTGATTTAATGTCGTTTCAAACTTATAATATTACCATTATTACCAAGCAAACTTTCAAGTAAGTTATGAAGCAAAATTTTGACCATTTTCAAATGAATAAATGAATATAAATTTTTAAAAATTTCTTTAGCATTTCAAATATGCTAAAGAAAAATATATTGGCATTATATTAATATGTACAACACAATAATGTAAAAAATTGTTATTATTTAGAATGAGTAGCCAAAAAGTATATTTTATTAATATATTACATTTAATAAATTACATTAAAAGTATACAAGTAGAAAAGAATTTGAAAACATCTCAAAAATTTAAACAAAGTTTTAGAAATTAAAAAATCAAAATTTTTTATTGAAGTTTACGTTGTACTACTCGTCAGCGAGTATTGTTGCAAGGTATTATATATTTTGATGGTCTGTTAATACAGCTGTTAATACATTTGTTAATCCATTTTTTAAATTAATGAATTCAAAAACTATTTTATCTAAACAATAAAATTATAACTTTAAACTAAATAGAAATAAATTGCTCTGTAAGAACAGCAATCACAATAATGTGTGAAATATAAATAATGATGCAAACTGGACGCAGTGTTGGTATCACCCAAACATGTAATGAAAAAGCGAAAAACCACATGCTACTTGCGAGCTCTAGGGAAACAGGTATGCGCGTTAGTAACTGCAGCAATTTCTAGCAAGCGACTGAGTCGCTTATTTGTTATGGACATAAACACAAAGCTGTCATTTCTGATCAATAGAGGCGCCTACATTAGCATATTCCCGCAAGCTTGTATATGACACCATATAAAAAAAGTGTTTGCTAATTATATGCTGCGAACGATTCTGTTACAGTTACATGTGGAATTGTATGGTTAACGCTTAATTTCAAGGTGCTGATTTCTTAACATATTGTAAACATTTCGTTGGTATTCGAAATCGACAAGTTACAAATGTAAACACTGTTATAGTAACAATAAACAAAAATGCAAATTGTTTCGATAAATCGATAATAATTATTTATGGAAACTAGAATTATTGTCAAATTCTTAAATGATTTTTTGAGTTATATCGTTATATTGTTCAGACACTGAGTACAAAAGTGTCTTATATTCGATAGAACATTCTATCGAAACAAAATGAAACATATCATGTTTTTGTAGACCGCACCGACTCTCGCCCGAAAATCGAAAACTCGTGCAAATCTAATTCGACGAGTTTCTTCAATAGGAAATTCTTCGACCGTCAAAAAGTCCGTGGGCAAGCCCGTCACATGTGGAGAAATAAAACGGAATTCGCTCTTGTAACGATTATCGCGTTTTAAACGTTTGAAAAATTCCAAATCAGTACAGTGTTGTGTACATCGAAGATTTTTCACATTCGTTAGCCTAGAAGAAAATTTACTTAACAAATTATTTCGTACTTGGATATCAAATATTTATATTATAATATATTATAATTGGCACTCAAATACCGATTACAAAAGGTGGCATCTGAAAAATTGCAATACAACATTTGGTCTTTCTGACGAGATCAACAGTATTTATGGATATAAAAACATAACTCATGTGATATAACTCTACCGCTTTATTCTTTTATTAATTTTATGTTCCATTAAATATAACACATTTTATTATACTTATTCTCGATATTATTCAAGATATTATTCAGGATATAATAACCAGTCTTGTTTTAGTTTATACAGTTAGTTAGCCTCAACTGGTAACACTGATGTAGCCTGTCAAGCAATCAAATATCACTGCACCTAACTTATATTGCAGGCATACATACAAAAGTAAACCACGCTCCAATTATGTCATAAAGTTGCAGTCACTAGAGGGCGCAGAAACTCACTCTCTCTCACAAGACACTCGGTCTCCAAGTGTTATGCCAGTGTGCGACGCGCTTGTAAAGAAACAAGCATCTCTCATATCTAAGACACCATACTAATACCCCTCATACCAGCGTAACCACCCGTTTGGCTCTAGCCACATGGATCTTCCTGAATGAGAGGAAAAAACATACTACTCTACACACCTTACCTGTTAACACTTGATGTTGCACCTTAGTAATAAAGCATTAACCGACGTCAATGAATAAATTTTTATTCCATTCAAATTATATAATGCTGCTTAAACGTTCCAGTGTTTTATTGAGAAAGATTTACACGGTCTAGTTTTCGCAACGATATATTTCAAACCTTGTTTCTGCAAATGAAGAACAATATAAAAAACATCTCCGAATAGTTTTATACGTATAATTTTGTCGTTAATTAATCTTATTCAACCATACTTCCTATCTTTTATTGCTTATCGACATTTCGACCTTTTCAAACATATTTTGTCATTGTAGTTTTTGTCTCATATTGTACTTTTTTATATATTGCATTTATAGAAGTATTGCTTTACTTACAGACTCAAACAAATATGTTAATTTTCATAAGACAGTCTCAAATACCGTCCAAAAATTCTCTTCTATTAACCTGAATCTCCTATTTATTTCCTCTAAAATAATCGCGAATAGGAACCATTTACTGAAAAACGGAAAATTCACTGGTTCTCACTCTATCGGAAACGAAGTTCCAAAAATACTCTTAAAAAAACATATAATAAATACAATGATGAAATTTCAATATTAACCCCACATATGTAAAGAAACTACCAAAATAAGGCGAATCCCTCAGCTGTCCAATTAACTTACTTAGCACGCTCAACAAAGTAACCAAAAATATCAGTCTTACCTGGTTTGACACCTCTATCAAAGCCAACAACCTACTTCCAGACAGTCAACATAGTTTTTGCTAGCAATTACGACACTGCCCAACAATTTGTCCTCATTTCTGAATACATACACACACAAACACACACATACATTTGGGAGGATTGTATATCTATATTCTCTAATGTAGTTTCTATTATACATATGTATCTATTTTATAAAGCAAATTATACTAAAAGTTTTATGTTAATAATATTTTATAAATTTTATTGTAAAGTCATGTATCTAATAATAAAATTCATGATAATAAATCTCATTACGGTATAATATCTGCTTTTTATGTGTTAATGAAGGTGAAAGTAAGAAATAAAATAAAAATGCTTGACAAAACCAATATTTGTTACAATAGAATTTACAAAATATTTATTATAATTTCGATATTTCTTAAAAACAGCTTAATTCTTAATGATTAAGTCTAAGGTGATAATAGCAATTTTTGAGATGATTTAATTTAGCATGATAGCTACTTTAGTTAAATATAAATGTATTATTCTTTAATATTCATCATATTATTAACTAACTTTACGACTTTCAAATCTCTAACTTGAAACAAGACGTCTGAGTTCCCAACTGGAACGCCAAACGAATTATAACAATCTTCTACGAAGCTGCTTAACGGAAATTCACTTAGTTAATCTTTTAACAATTTTCGATATAAAACTGATAATAATGTTGGAAGACTGCAGGTTACCCCGCCTTGGTCCACTAATAGTGGAATAATGAACGACAAAGTCAAGCTATGTGACAACGAACGGAAATTTTTTTTCAAAGAACGACGAACAAAACGGGTTTGTTGGATCGAGTATGCATAAATGGTTAGTAATATGATGAGAGAGGAATAATGTCATCATCATCCACCAACGCTCAACTATATACGTAGAAAACGATAACTGGAACTGAATTTAGTTTTACTCTGAATTCTTATTGAAGATTTTTTGTGGTATCATATTTATATAAATTTTGTTGTACCTTAAAAGGGCTAATAATACTTGAAAATACTTCTCTAATATTACCCTGGGTTTTATTTTTATTTATTTCATGATTTAATCATTTACGCATTTATTCGTTTATTTATTTAGTTATTTTTCGTTGACAGCAGTTTCTTAAAACATATTTTTATTACAGAGTTGATAATGAAGATATATTTCTTTCAGAGTGACTGAAAAAGAAATTAATGTAATCACGTAGAAGTTTCGAAGGTTGAAACGTCCTCTTTTTTGGTTAGAATTTCATCTATTCATAAAACGGGTTTAAGAAGTTAATTTATCAATAATCAAATGAAATCTGTCACGCAAAACTAAACAACTATTTATAATTTGAATGAAATAATTAAATTTCTTAATCGTTGAGAGAAAGGTTTCTCGCGAGATACCAATAACAACAATAATATTAGTAACGATGTTACTGATGTCATTAATAATAAGAATTTTGAAAAGTGTTTAAATTTCTGAAATAATGCATACAATACAAAAAAAAAAGTAAAAATCCGTTAACATTATAATTTTGAAATAAACATTAATTCTTAAATAATTTCTTTGATTCCTTTATAATTAACTTTAAGATCGTTATAACAACTGACTGTTTCTGAATTAATGTCTATTAGTCTAAGAAATATTTACTTATTTTTGTAATTTAACATTTCGTACTATATAATTTTTATATCATTAATTTATAATACGCATGAGAATGTGGAAATGTTTCGGCAATCTAGTGAGTTCAATAATCTTTGCATAATTGTACCTATGAGAACAAGAAAAGTTCCGATAGTCTCTTTTTGTATTTCAGCTATGGTGCGCTTTTCCGATAAAACAGCCCGTTTAAGTACATAACGGACACACTTTAGACGCATATGCCAGAGCAGTAATAAGGAAGTCCCGACTCACAAAATTCCCTTCTGATTTTGGTTTCGCAACGGAAGTGCTGTCTCGACGGATTGAAAGCTCACGTATAACTTTTCTGTTGCCGCAAAAAGGCAAGGTGAAACTTTACTTTACGTAAAACTTCGACTATAATTTTTAGCACGCAGGATTTTATAACTGTTTTGCGATTTCACAAACAAATGCAAAACTTTTTTTCGTATATATATATATATATATATAATTCTGTACTTTGCATTTCAAGTATGACAGACAAAAAACTAACACCAAAATTACTTTAATTTTTATATTTAATGACAATTTTTTTTATATTAATGAACTAATTTATAACTATACTGAAAGAATTATGTTACTAAAAAATTACATTATTCCACAAAAATTATTTTAAGTTTTGAAATATAAAATCAGAGATTTTAAAATGTATTGTATATTTACACTAAAATAAACAAAAAATTATTTGTTTAATATATTTTATCCTCAAAATAATTGCAGTGAAGGTTAATAATTTATTTGTAAATATTTAATTGAACTAGAAATGAAATTTAATTATAATGAAATTATTTTTCCGTTTAATCATTCTTTTTAATTTTTATATCAGTTAAAATTAATTCTTTTACCTGCACATTTTGACAGCAATCTTGAAGAAAAAATAAAATATACAAATGTATAAACAATTTTCCGACATTAATTAATAAAAATATGAAAAATTGAAATAATGAACATAATTTATTAAGAAGTTAAAATGTCGCGTATTCATTTTCTTTGACTGACGTTAATTTGTGCAGCGAAATCTACGTTTTCAATGCTAACGAATTCTTCGTCGGTTTATACTCTTTGTCGGCATTTTTCATGCGTCAAATGTATTTATCCTCCTATCAAGAATCATCTTGCTTTTTTCATTGCATTTTATAATTTCATTCGTTCTTCAGTACTTTTCCAAGCTCTTAATAGCATTAGGAGTTCACAGTCGCACGTTCAGCTTTTTCTTGTCATTTAGGGATTCACGATGATATATGAACGTAATGTCTGCAGCTAATTCTTGTTATGTATCTATACGCACAATTTCATTAGCTCGTCTTTTATTATTCATATCATTTATAGAAAAATAATTTTTATTAATCATCGAAATTTTATTTATTTTTGTACATAATTAATTAAATATGAGGTTGTAAACTCTGTAAGGTATAAATGCGGTTTTAAATACTAAAAAAACTTTATCGAATGAAAATTAATTTATTTGTTAAAATTCTACTTCATCTTTTTGAACGTTAATTTTATTCGCCAATAAAAGAAGTTAATCTGATTGGTCGCAATTGAATATCTAGTTTAATCAGTATTTATTATTTTCATACTCAGACAAATTAGTAAAATTAGAGATATTGGATCTTTAAAATTTAATTAACGATAAATTTTGCTTTATCATCGTGGAGAAATCACTTATAAATATTAATACATATTTATGATTCTACATTTGTCGACAATTTCACAAAAAGTGTCTAGCATAAATGATAAATCTGATGCATAGGTGAAAACAAAAGGAATAAATAAATCAATGAAAACTCCCCAAGCAAATGTCAAACCGATTCGCATTGCTATTAATGCAAATAGATATTCTCAAGACGATAAAGAATGTAGGTATTGAATTTTTTGTTCAATCGAATCGCATTCCTGCGTGATCAAACCTCCGACTACTCGTCTTCATGTATTCCAAATACGCAATCAGATTCTCTCTTCCTCTTCTGCCAACTTATATAACATTGATTTTAACGGCACGCATATATATCTACATCTAAACAGGTCTTACTGGTATAACTTAATGTAACAAATTATTTCTTATTATTGTAAAATTTAAATTGAAATATATTGCTCGGTTAAACGTAACTTATATATCAAATGATTTAAAATCTAAACACTCAAGATTTAGCTCAAAACTTAAAATAACTTTTGCACGAAATTTTTCAAAGAAAATGTGCAGATATTTATCAATATTCAAACTTGTTTGAAAAATCTGTTATACGGTAAACATAAAAATTTGCGGAAAAATGTTTTCGAACTAAAAGATGATGTGTTTATTTTTATAAAATTAATGTTATCATTTGAAATATTATCTACGTATAAATTAGAATTTATCCATGTCTTTTTTTTCAATTTATAGAATAAAAATTTTAACAATACTCAGTTTCTTCATTTTCGTTTTTATATAATTTTAAAAAAAGTGAAAAAATATTTTGTTTTATCATTTATATCATTATTTAACTGTACAAAAAAAAATCGTTTGCGCAGCGTTATTTGATTTAATATAATAAATAATAAATTATTGTATAGTCTGGCAAAGTTTTAATTTAATAAACTAAAATTAAATATACTAATTTGTAATTGACCATGGAAAAATATTTGATAAAAAGGAAAAGTATTTTATTAAAAGTGTACCAAATACTTTTAATTTAAGTAAATAATACGAATGCATCATAATATGTAACTATTATGGAGTGTAATAGTTTAAAAATTATGTAATACTAATTTGCTCGTTGAAGCGAATAAATTAAAAAATTATATGAAAATTATAACCTATCGTTTTAACACGTGATGCCGAAATTTGCTTGGGCTAGCAGTGATCATACGACAATATTAATCCAATTATCCAAATCCTATTCTGATTTTATTGGACAAAATGCAACATATAGATAATATGAATCACAATAAAAGAAAAGTAAATAAATCCAATACAGATCGATTTTCAACAGATAACGATTATTTATTCTGTTGACTTATTGAAATAATAAAATATAATTTGGTTTTAACAAATATTCTTAAACTGATTGAATATAACAAATTTGACGTGATGTCGAAAATATGGAAAATGTAGTGTAATCTTCTTTACTTTACTAATCTTCGTGAGATTGATCAAGATAGAAATTTTTAAGTGAAATTCTACTTAGAAATTTAGCGCTGTTCTCTATGACATTCCGATTCCCGCATCCCCGCATCCCCGAGATCCCGATACCCGCAACGATATGACATACGATTCCGTGAATGAATGTAACAAGTAATTTAGAAATAAGAAAATATCGTTAGAAAAGTAGTGCTGTCTTTTACAGCATACTGGTTCTCACGCGGTGAAATGAGATGGTCGTAAATTACAACGGAAAATTAACTCTATTGTCGTCTGAGGTATGGATCTAGTATGGTAGAATGAGATACATGTTTGTACAAATAAGGTTCTCGTGTGTTTAATTGTAGATGGACACTCCATCAAGAAAAGGCTATTTGCTACTGTGTATTGGTTCGCGTATTCGAGTGAGATTGGACACTCGATCAAGGAAATGCGATTTATACTATGTACTTAGTGGTATGTTTAAGTGAGGTTAGACACTCAATCTAGGAAACGTTGCTTCAATTAGTGGGAAACTCGGAATGTCATTTGAATTTCATGGGATTGGCAGTCACGAATTTTTCCATAATTTAATAAAATCAAATTTCAATCGTTAATGTATTGTTTAGTCGCATAAATAACCTTGATATAATGATAAATTGAGGAAAATGTAAAGGTTACCAACGGCCAAGATTCAGCGAAATTTAAAACTTTAATAACCGAAACTGCATGATTCTGCAGTTTTTGACTATAGAAAAAAAGTCATTGTGCAGCGATACTCTCCACAATAATTCGAAGAACGAACCAGAAGGAAAGGAAATGTTAATTAAATTATTTGTAATGCAAATTGCTTAATATATTCGTTATTAGAGCAGATCCCTCTAGTGTTCAATTACAGCATAGTCTGAAATACCAGAAGCTGGGTTTATAGATGTCTTTTCAGTTCGATTGTGGATCAATAACATTTTCGCCGGCGAAAATTCACTGTTCCGCGGTACCAAATTTTGGTAGCACATGTGGTGATGACATATTTCTCATGCGTGCGCTGTCACTGTGTGGTGCACACAAGAACTCGTCGTGATGACACGCTACAACGCGCAATGACATCGATTTTTGTTTGCATTCTAAGATTTGTTTTCTGCGATTCAAAGTAAATAACGTAAAATTTCGCTTTCTGGTTCACCGTTAAAGTGATTTTAATTTGATTATGGCAAAGGAATAATATATTTAAAACTTATCGCATATTTTATTAAATTTTAATGTTTTGAATTCTTCGCAAAATAATTTTTTAACATGACGAATTTAACTGCAGATCTTT
>JABFOX010003741.1:0-10064 GCA_022817665.1 Axea sp. ZL-2020
AAAAAGTACGATGAAAATATCATTCATTGGTACGTTTATCTTAACTGTAATTAATAAATTTTTAAAATATGTAGTCTACTTTTATATAAAATAAAATTATTTCAATTGTAGTATAAAAACTTTTTTCCTTCATTAATTTTGTCGTCGTCGTTGAATTAAATTTGTATAATATTAAACGTGCTTAAATATTTTATAAGTTTTTAAGTATTGCTGTAAAAGTTAGCGTGGAACATCTTTATTAAAATTAAGAATTATTCAACTAAATTAAGTATAAATACCGCCGCAATATCTGTATTTCTAAAAAATCCTTTGCATTTATGTTATAATCGTAAAACTGATCTGTACCCCATATCTATCCCCCGCATGTATCTCAACGTATGAAACGCGGAATTCGTTATCGCAAGAGAAGCTTGCAGTAGGGCTCAGCATCGTTGCTCGAAATACTGACTGATCTTGCGAGGTAAAATGTTCTTCGTCGTACTGTGAATTCGTAAAATAAGGATCCGCGAATCCACGGTGCGGGGGTGAGGAGGAGGAGGTGGTCGGTCGAGGAGAAGGCATGTGTCCCAAACGACGTATGCACACCGAGACACGTAAACGATATATCAGGGGGTTAGCCTCTGGGGACGTGCGATCCGAGCCATCTTTCTTCTACTTAGATATATTTACATGTGTATATAAATATATCCGTATACGTATACTTAAATGTGATATTCACATGCGCAAACGTGATACACACAGTAGCGAGATCTGCTGCTGGCTATAGCAAAGGTAAGTGGAGCTGTAAATGTATTAAGGTTTGACGACCGTGGTGGGACCACCCCGTTTGGCCGGAGGCTTGCGGGATCCGTCGGTGCCCACCTACGTGTACACGCTGACATGTCGAATATGCCGCGATTCTGGCGGGAGGAGTACTTTTTTCGTTGCACTACAAAATCAAGATTTTTCTCGACGAGCAAGACAAAATTATAAATATGAGACGCGGTAAAATATTCCTTTTCTACTGTTTCCGTTGTACGAGCTACATTTATTTCTGTTTAACACAATGTTCCACTAAAAGGAAAAAATGTTGCGAAAGTTGCGAGGTTTAAAAGAAAGATTTGTTCATTAATGTTACAGCACGCACGAATTATTCTGTTGGTTTAATAACGTCCGCGATTTTGATTTTTTAAGAATATCGTTTACTTCTTAATGGATTTATAATTAATAATATACGTGGATTGAAGAAAATTAAACAGTTTCATTTTCTTCGAACAATTAATTATTTTTTACGTATCAAGTAAGTTACAAAATTAAACAGAGTTTTCAACATTAAAGCAGAAAACAAAAAGAAATTCGTTTTCAACAGTTTAATTTAATGAATGATTACTTTTCATTTGGATTAAATTTTTAATTAATTCGCTTATTAAGGCAACTCAAATATGCATAATATTTAAGCAATTAAATGCAGAAATACATTGTTCAATTAATTCAACATATTTGGCGAATTTTGGAATCTTGTAATCTGCGCATATATTGGGAAATTTGACACTACAAGAACATGTTAGCATTTTGCATTTTCAACATAAATAAACGTCTTTGTGTTAGCCATAGTTAACATTTATTAAATAAATTATAAAGAGTGTACTATTGAACAAAAATATTAATTATTTGTTGAAATATATCATTTGTTCAACAATCAGTAATATCTAAAATATTATAATATATAGAAAATATAATAATTTTAGTCATTAAAATATTATGATATAACTAATTTGTCGTATCTTAAACATTTCATTTTATTTCATTGAAAGTAAATGTCAAATAATTATTTGTATTACAAGTGATGATTGTTAACATTGTAATAAAATTATTAGTGATACAATAAATTATTATTAAGTGCAGTTTAAGATCGTTTAATGAAACTGCAGCGATTATTAAATAAGGTATTATATGTGACCCAATATTCCGTGTATTTTGAGACCGTAACAGGTCGACGAACGTCACCCAACGAAAAATTGCAATATAGAAAGAGATGGAATATTACGTTTGTATGCGTTTGTATTATTACGTCCTTATATTATATCGCAAGGGTACAAATGTTCGTACGTATGTAAAATTCCTAGCTGCGACCGCGTAGAGCCATAATAATATCTGTGCTGATAAATGAGACACATAACTGTACACGGGCCTGGCCCCAACCGCCGCCGCTGCCGGTGTACCATCACCCCGTAAGTCTTGGCTTATTCCACTTTCGCGACGATGCATTACGAATTTTACATTTTACAAACGGCCGCGCTATCTGCTACGACACGCGATCCTTCGAGAAACAGCGAGCCGTCGTGATAAAGGGTCCGTGATGGTTTTTCTGAGAAATAGAAACAGACGAGGAAACTTTTCTTTGATCTGACTTAGTGACAATACAAGATTTGACAGGCTTCTATGTTAAGGATATATTCTACTTTCAGATACAGATATGTAAACAAGAGAATTGATTTTGAATATAAATTTTAAATGACCTGTTGGTGGTGGAAATTCGGAAAGATTAATCACTTTCTTAAATTTACTATCACTTTCTCCCAGAGTATTACAATAGTACAAAATAAGTAATAATTCGTCACTATGAAATACGGAAGTATGACAAAAAGTACGGAAGTATGATAAAAAACTAAACGATCGAACAATCTGAAATTGGTACAACGTTCCGGACATAGAAAATTTGTCTCATCCTTTAGCCAGGAAGACGATTTTTTCGACAATTAATCCTGCATATGCGTACCGCTAAATACCAATTACAAGAGACGATATCCAAAAATTCGCGATAATGACACCCTTTCGTCTTTATGTCATGTTTCGTGTTTATAAGTTTTTATGTCATTCGAATACATAACACTGCTTATCAATTTTAACGTTTTATTGACGAAGTTTTACATGATCCTTATTACTTTCGAAGGCAAACAGCAGCGCGAAAAACATTCTTAATTTAATCTTAATTTCTTAAAATGCAATTTTGAAAAATCAAAGATCGCGTATCTTAGCTATTGTGTTAATGAGTATGGTATTAAACCGCTTCTTCAATACCTCAAAACAATTGCAAAATTTTCATAATCATTAATAGTCATTGATTTAAGACACTTCATGGAAATGATAAATTTCTGTAATGGTACCATTTCTAATGGAATGATCGAACGAGTCCATAGACAATTAAAAGCGGTAAGCAGATGTCACGAGACTGATGACTGAACTGAAGTATTGTCAATCATTTTACTCGGTATGTGAATCGCCTTTAAAGATGCGACGCATGTGTGCATTTTATAAGTATGGATACAAGTTATATCTCTGTTCAGTAAAACATATATTTGTAATTTTCTATACTACTTGGCAGTTGTTGTCTGTATTTTATATTGCGAACTCATGAAAAATTAATGAGCTCTTGTTATATTATCACTGTTAAAATCGTATATTTCAACTAGCCACATTAGCTTATTTATAATTTCAGAAGACATAGAATTTACAATACTCATTTTTTGTTTTTTCAATAATAAAAAATAAAAAAAATATACAAAGTTATATTTTCCAGTACAAATTTGTTTCAAGAATTTCACTAAATATTTTATTTTCAAAGTATTAATATAAAAGTTCTTTTTTTTAATTGTATTTATCTGTTTCGATATGAGTTAAAAAATGAGTTTTAACGTTTTAATTCTGATTAATTGTAGTCATTTTAGTAAAAGATAAATGGCATTACACGATAAGAGAGACTTAAAAATATATTTTTAAATACTTGAGATTTACCTGTTTAATGTCAACCACAAATTTATTAATTCTAAAAATACATATATATTTAATGTACATTTAATTCATATATTTGAATTATTTAAATATTTAAATACAAAAAATGATATTTATCGAAGTGAATTATTATGCAGTTGTAGAACAAAAATTAAACTAAAGGTATATATTAACGCAATAAAAATGAAGGACTGATTTAACAATTTAGAGTACTGTAATAACCAATTCTTGTAACATTTAACTGTGACTAATACATAATTTAATTGTAAAGTTTTAGATAGTAAACAATAATATGAGAAATATTTATTGTTATTGGGGAAAATAAATCAGTATAAATTTTATATTATGTACATGAAGTTTCAAATGTCGTATTTCAATGAATTAACATTAATGCACAATTTATTATACAAGAAATCGTTTGGACGGTATAAGTTACTGTTTTAGCCAAAACCTCTTATATTAATCAAAAAACTTGCATTTTATATGCTGTCTAATTGACGTTTCGATTTAGTATATTGTAATTTTCATTAATATATATTCATATATAACAAATTTTAATCTATAGCGATGAATGAAAAAAAAATTGATTTCATTTTCAAGTAGGCTTTGTATACATAGTAATTTTTATTTACGCATGCATATTTAAGGTGTACCTATTAAGTTTTCATTAGAAATATAGACACGAACTATGCAGCTGACTTCAACAAGCATGCCTAACGGTAAATGAAAGAGCAGTACTGCGATGAATTTTAAGTTAAGCAGAATTTCTAGAGAACAATAGATAGATTGATGATCGTATAAAATTAAAGCAAAAATTAATTTGAAAAACAAATAACTAAGTTTTATTATAAATTTAACGTTTTAATAACAATATTCCAGCTGTTCGATGAAGTATTTTGTGAGTCAGTTGATATAAAACAGTACTTTTTGATAAAACATTTCTCTTGGTGTGTAATAAAATTGTAATTGATAATACGACTGTTCATTGAATACATTTAATTAACATTTGTAAAAATAATTATGAAAGTTTGTCACTCATTGATATTTTATAATACAAATTTAAATTTAATTTTTCATACATAGATTATAATTTTAATGGACTCCCATTTAAATACTTCTAATAAAATTAAGGTCACAAATTATAATCACTTTTTGTTGATCGCATTTTTTCTACGATTAATTTATTATATGAATAATAAATTCATATAATTTATTTTATTAGTTTATCTATAGTTTATATATTTACTAGTATTATCTAGTTAGTTTATTATATGAATTTTCTGTATTATACAATTAACTATAATATGAATATATTCCATCACGAGATTTTACACTTTGAAAAATAAAAATAAATCTGCCAAAAATGAATAAGCTTTTTTCTCCCTTTTTTGAAAGAATAATTGAATTGATGTCGTACTGATGTATCAATAATAGTATAAATGAGAATAATAAATTCTAATAACATTATTAATATTATACTTTTGTAAAATAAATATTCTTTTTATTTATTTTAATAAAATTTATACGTACTATAAAAGTTTAATTAATTAAAATAACAAGTAAAAGTTTTAATAATATTTCAAATTAAGGACACAGTATTTTTGAATGATTAATTATTTGATTATGTGATGTTGAATAATGTTGCAAATATTTATTATTTATTTATTATAGGGTTATTTCACAATAATCATAATTATTTATTAATAATTATAATGTGCATATAAATAAGTTTTTATTAATTAGTTTATAATTATTCTTTTGATGTTTGTTTCTTTGTTTTTGGAATGTGTGAGGGAATGTATGAAAATATATCAGATTTTATTGTTCATAAATCGCATTTACAACATGCTTTGCATAAAAAAATAAGTTATAACTATTTCTTTACTGCTGTGCTCTTATATTTGTAAAATAGTCATTTTTGTTTCTATATGATCAATTTTGAAAATCTCTGACGTCTCATATACGCTACGGCAATGGTAACAGAATATGAAAACGAGCGTTAGGGGAAAAGTACTGCCTACGCACGTGGGACATGAGACATGGTGATAAATAGCAAAAGATTTGCAAAATATATAGTGGCTCTGGCAATGCGTACATCGAAGACTCCATAAAAATGGTTGTATGATACTTACGAAATGCTACTGTTAAAGTCTACATTTAACACACACACACACACACACACACACACATATGTATAATATTTAAAACATGATAATATTAAAGTAAAGTATTTAGACTTGCGAAGAGTTATGTTAATAATCAAATACATTTATAAGTGGGTAAAAATGATTTCCTAATGCTTATAATTAATTGTACACATCATTAATATTACTTATATAATTATAATAACGTTGTTGTAAAATGACATGTTATATGATCAGAAATGTGTGTTAAAATCCTTGATAAGACAGAATGAAATATGCGAAAAATTACGCTGAAAAATTTGTGTACAATAAAACTGCAAGGACAGAGGATAATTTTGGAGTAGTGACGATGAAGAAAGCATGCAGTGATCTCAGTCAAAATATTCGGTCTTCGCTTTTTGCTGGTATAACCAATAAATTATCTTCGCCGAAGATTAGTCCCGATGTCGCGACCCTCATAAATATACGTATCTTTTTTATATATATTTTCGTGGTGGTTAAGCCGATTTCCTCTCTACCGATGCCTTCGAATATCTCTTGCACGCGCGATGCCCGGTGCCGAACTCTAAGCGAAATCCATGGTCTTCTTTATGAATCCGGAAGATTAAAGACGTTACTCGAGTACTTTTTTTCTTCGCTTCCTTTTGATCTCACGTAGACATCACTTGAGTTACATTGGCTGCAGAACCTCATCGAATCGATACTCGAAAAAAATCGAAAGCTTTATTGTATCTCGGTCCACCTTTTGAAAGAAGGTCACATTTATATTATTACAAATCATAAGATAAACCAATGAAATTGATATTACATTAATGGTAGGCAGTTATTTAAAGCATTAAAAAAGTATTACTTAGTATGAAGTGCGTTAAAAAAGAACTGTTCGAATTACAATATTTATTTGTAAAATTATAAAAATTACGTTTAATTAGTTCGTTTGCGTTAAAAAATCTAGCTCTTTTTTGCATAAAATATAATATTATATATCATAGAACATATATAAATATATTAACTATATATTTATTGAATTTATAATTTTGAGTTAGTGTTAATAATAATTAGGGTTATTTTTGAAAAAAATAATAAATAAATAAATAATATTAAACATATAGTTGTAAAGACAATTAAATTTAGAATTAAACAATTTGAAATCAGAAAAAGTAATACGAAAAATCTCTATACTTTAGTGATAAAAGTACTTGTTTTATAAGCTCTGGAACATTAAATAAACTCGCTGATCGACAGAAGGCTTCGATTCTGCTTATTCTTTGTGATTTTGAAAATCGAACAACTTACCGTCTGGGTATTTAATCCGCACTAAAGCATCGAGGGAAAGACAGACGGAAACAGTTACACTCTTCTGCGGATTTTGCCAAGTCGGTATCTTGAATTGGTATGCAGCACGATGTCTCAACAATACGACAATTTATATGGATTTGGAAGTCTTCACCGTCTACTCTTTGGAATTGCAACGATCCCAAGTGTTACCTTCCGTTCGGTGTCAATAGAGGACTCGTTCGCTTCTTTCTTCCTTTCGTATCTCCCTTTATTTTTTGTCTCCCGCTTCTTTTATTTCTTCTCTTTTTCATTTTTCTATCTCGCTTTCCACACTCAGATCGTTTGGGTCAGGAATCAGCGTGGTTTTATCATACATTCAGCAATATCCCACATGGATAGATCGCCAATCCTCTTTAACCCTTACCAACACACACCCTCATCGCAAATTCTCATGTCTTTGAACCACTCGATGCGATTCTGTGTCGTTGAGACTAAGCTTGTACTATACATTGAATACGTGTTAATAATCAGTTCGAATTTAGCGAAACAACTATGTCCTATTAATTTACGTATAATTATTTTAAACAAATTCAGTGTCCTGGTTTTGAAAGAAACTGTGTATGAGAAAAGTAAAAAATTTTCATTCTTTTCATTCTTTTGTTCAAGTTATATTAGTGATATTCGTGCCTAACGCTTTCAGTATTACATTTGACGTTTAAAAGTACAATTCAATTGTAAATAAAAATAAATAGGACAAGTTTCTTACGGCGTTTAATGTGTTTCTTAATTTAAATTACTATTATATTACGATATAACCGTATAAACCTATATGTTTAATTATAATTTTTTATCATATTATTTTAAATTATATGTGTTTTTAGTTCATAATAGTGTCAAATGTTTTATGTATAGTTAATAAGAATTTAATATAAATTGAAATATACTATAGTACATACAATGTAATCGAAATATAATATAAATATATAATGTGAACAATATCACATAATTGTTCACATTATTGTTGTAATTTATGTACACATAGTTGTAACAATTCTGTAACACATAGTTGTGTTAGTGGAGTATCTGTATAAGGGGAAAAATGACTGTAACAGTGTAGTAAAAACTCTAGTGAAATCACGTTTATTTTTTCCGCATTGTCATGATAATTTTCTTACTTTTATGAATATTTTTCACCAATACAGCTTCGCGTGAAAAATGGAATTTGGCACAAGTATCACATGTGTGAGTCGGAGTCTGAATGTATGGCATGAATATATACCATGAGTTCACTCACACTCTAGCCATGTTTCTCTAAATTGATTGTATTCAGTTTTAGAGTAATTTCATGTTGTTGTCCATTAATAAAATTCAGTTTTCATAGAATATATTAACAAAATAATATTGGAAACTTTATTAAACGTTTCATAAATTAAATTTAATCACCAACTGCTTTATATTTTATATATACCTGGTAAGCGTGTCAAATGTTAAACTTTTCCAAACAGTTAAGAATTAGTTTTTTCAACAAATTCTGAAAATTGTTTCAATAGAATCTACTAATACGTACTAAAAGTTATTCGATATGTTGCTATGCATTAAAACTAATAGTAATAAATTATTCGAAAGAACAATTTATATAATAACATACGACAAATATATTAGATAAGTAGCCAGTGGTATAATTTCTGGTGCTATGTATATCTTAATATATTGTACATCACTTAATTTTTCAGAATTAAAATATAAAAAAATTACTCGAAATTATTTAAATAGATTGAATTTTAAATGCATTATTTGCAGTTGTTGAGATGCAGTATTTTTCAACATTTTTCATTATAATAAATTATTATTTAGAAAGAGTTAGTTTACACAAAATCATAATAGTTTCTGTCGTTTACCTTTCATTAAAACAGCAATAAAAATTATTGTTTTTTATAAATCAGAAGAACTACGGCCAAAACCAGTTGTAGTCTGATTGTGATCTTATTTTGATATGAACATACTGAATTACACAGAGATGTAAGACTAATTTCAAATTAATTTTATAATTATTATTTTTAAATGCCTTCCAACAAAATTTAGTTTTTACTTTAGTTTCGGTTTTTCATATATAAACATGTATTTTTTTACGTAATCAAGATGATTCTTTAAAATATAATATATATCCATTGAAATCAGTTTGATCGAGATTTTGTTCAGGAAATAACAATGACAATCTTGGTGAATTTCATATATAATTCAATATACGTTAAGAATATATATGATATAAATAGTTTTCCATCCTGCTTGAAAGCATAGATACACGTAAAATTTATAATCTCATAAATTATATTATTAATATTAAATTGACAATGCTTATGGTCGTGTGATGTATCACAAAAACTCAATTTTGTTGAGTAAAATGAATGTAATTTATTTATATAGTACTATAAAATATCCTACATATAAATATTTTAAGCTCTAGATTTCATTATGTTTCTTAATAGTTAATAAATAACTGATTTTGCTAACGATTCACTTTTCATTTCTTTAATAAATTGTATCTCAATATACAATTATATATATCTTTATCTTAAACGCCTATGTATAATAAAAAATATATCTATACTAAAAAATGTTCTTGTATTATTGTAATTTTTTAACTAATTTTGGCAGAAAATTAAATTTTAGTGATGTTTTTGTAGACATTACTGAATTTTTAGTAATTATCAAATTCTACAAAATCAGGAATATTCTTTAATAATTAAGTAAAATTGTTGTCAATTAAAAAAAAAAAAAAAAAAAAATTAAAAAATAAAATTAAAAATTGTAATGAAATAATTGAATTGCGAAACATTTTAATGATATAAAGACCAATTATAATTGTTCATACTT
>JABFOX010003742.1:0-10061 GCA_022817665.1 Axea sp. ZL-2020
GTCAAATGACTTATAGGAAACTAACAGTTTAACACGTAAGTTAGCGTGTCTGCAACATCAGGCGTGTGATCTCTGTGACTTAATATTGCATTATTCAATAATATATTAATATGCAACTCAAGCGTGAGGGTGATTTTTTTTATTTTCCTTACACGCGAGGTAAAACGTTACAAAAGGTTTTAAAATAATTAAATAATTTAATATAATTACAGTGATATTTATTTCTGTAATATCGAATAATCCATATTTGTTAAGAATCCGAAATCTTCGCAAGTTGCACAAACAAAGGAGAGTTTGAAATAAAAAAAAAAGAAAAAAAACGTTGCAGTTGAGTTAATTCAGTGCGCGTATTACGTAATACAGAGGTAAAACGATGGGGAAATTGCTCCACGCGCAGGGGAAGGTTGAATAAATTCTTTCTCGCAAGGGATCAATTTTAATGTTTTGTACATAAAAGCAACTTAAGATTATAACTTTGAATTTATAACACGAATAAAAGAAAGGGTCAGGAAACGACGAGGCGTCGGAATTCACGCATGTTCGTAAGTAAAACAGTTTGTTGTCAACTAGCAATGTAATGTAATACAGCGTAATGCGATAAAATAATAAAATAAAACATATGATATTATTTGCTGTAAATAACGTCGCACTTTTATATATTAAATCAAAAGTTTGAGCTTATCCCCATTTTCACCGAACGACTGAAACATACGCCGCTAGGCGACTTGGTCAAAAACTTTGACAATATGCCTGTGAAACACTAAAAGCTATAACAATAACTTTTACCGTGATAATATGGCCATACCAAATTAGATTTATGGTTTGCCCCTAAAAATGCGAGGAACTGATGCTCCAAACAAATTGCATTTAGCGTTTCAGATGAGTTATAGTATTTCAATTATACGCTGTATTTCTGCAAAATTAATTTCACTGCATTAACCGAATTAAAAGTAAATCAAACTTCATTTTATCAATACAACATGCTAATTAGAATTACAAACAGCACTGCCTATAATATTAAATGTTCATAATTCATGGTAAAAACACGTCGAACGATTTTTGCGATACGAAAAACGCGCGGAGAAAATACGAATGGAATGCAGGGAAATGACAATTCCTCAATTTTACGAATTGAACTTGTTTCAGAAAAATAATCGGTAAACGGAACACGCTGGTAATTGATTTATTGATACATTGTTAGATAAATTATAACTCACTCTCTAAATATTTTGGAACTTGCTGGTTAATTATGAAGGCCGTTGCAATAACGTTCGTTTTAATACGCACCGTTGCTAATTTACACAAGGTACAAATAAGATTTTGCATATGACTTCAGTAAGAAAAAATATTAAATATACGTATTAATTGTATTCGATAACAAAAAATAGATAAAAATTGGACAAATGAAGATGCAATTATTGACACGCACAAAGGAATGAACAGTTCGATTCTTAATAACGCAATTTATTCCGTTAATACCGCAAATTAACAAGTGCATTCGCCTGTTGACGTTCGTTATCTTTTCAAATTGTTATCGTAATTTGCATGAGCGCGATACGGCGATCGGTGAGAGGAGAAACGAATTATACCGAATGAAAGTAAATAATATTTGACATTTTTCAAAGTAACGTTTGAAATTTGAAAAATAAGGCGATTCGTCGGTGAGTTACTCAGAGCGAATGTAGTAATTTGTCACTGGTGTAACTCAATAAATAAACTTTCGACCCTATCAGCGACACATAGCGAGTCGCCCTTTTCAGTTAATATCCTCTCTTCGTAGCGAGCCTCACACCAACCACCGAAAATCCCCTAATCCATCGCGCTCCTTTAATTATACCGCCGCGAGAACTGATGCTCTGCAGATAGTCGGCTGGATATATTACAGGTAATTTTTCTCCGGTCAAAAGGAACGACGAAGTACCGTTGCAAAAAGAAAAGGCCACTTGTATAAGAATAGGATAGCAAATGGTTGAAGTGGATTGTTAATCCTGTGGCGACGAACTTTCGACATGTGAGTTTATATCGTGGCTTTGAGACCCGTAGGTTCGAAACCCTAACAATTTTTCTCCCGACTGCAAATTCCAAGTATTTTTAGCGCCACGGAAGCTAAACAAAGCACGAGGATGGACGAAATTTGGACCTTTATAATTCCGTCTCATTGCTTCGTAACGTTAGTTAACTAATTCGTAAAAGTACCTGTTCATTGTAACAAGTCGGTGTTCTTTTTGCTTCGATTTTTCATTTCGCTGCGATAAAATGAATCAAAATTGTCATATTTTATTATACGTTGAAAGACACCTTTTTTTTGCCATCAGTCTGGATTCTCTTTCAGAGACGTCAGAAGCACGGAAACTCGTAACAAGACATTGCAGTGATAAATTAATTAAGACTCTTAATCAGGTAGTTTATGTTGAATGCGCTTCACGGGCGAAATTGAAAACGATTCAGAATAGTTGTAGTTTGACTCGCAGTCTTGTCATGGTTAACGCTCGTACTCCTGCTTTAAAGCGAATGGATGCTTTTTTTTTTTTTTTTTTTTTTTTTAAGTTAAAATCTATTTTTAAAGTTTTTTTGAATTTAACAAACAATAATAATAATTTCTTTACAAAAAATTATTTAAATTATTTTAAATAACGCAATTACACATGTTTAAAAAGAAATGTATGGTTTATTAAATTTAACTTAGTATTGCAAATAACTAATTAAAATAATAATATTGAATAAAATAAAAATGTCAGGCGTTAATTTTGAAATAATTTTGGAAAATTAATATTATTATTATAAAAATAATTTTATATGAAAAACGAAATAAAAATAAACTTTGTTATTTTCATTAAAATGATTATATTTTGCATATAAAATACATTGTTTACCGACGTATAAATATTTTTTTGTAATAACTGAACAGTTTACAACGTGCTATAACATATAATGTATTCGAAAAAAGATTACAAGTACGAAGTACACTTTATAAAAGTAACTTCTAGTTATTTTTAAATGGGAATTATAAGATTAATTATATCTATATAATTATCAATTTTATAAAAACTTGAAATTATATTTTTTTGCATTTAGCTTCTCCGTTGTCGATTATATCGATTTTTTACACGTTCTAACGTGATATTACGTTTTGTACTTTTTGATTTAGAGGATAAAATGTTCGTTTCAAGCGTGTCTAAGGTATTTGGTGTCTTGGAAAATTACTTCATTATGATATTATAAAAAGAAACGATAAGGGTTTGTAAAATATATTTGCGTTAAATGGGTGTGAGTCGAAATTAAGAGTTTAGTATTAAAGACATTAACGTGATTGGTCGACCGGAGGAAATGCGTTTAAGGAGGCATTGATACACAAAAATTTAAATCATTTCCTACTTGCTTACATTCATATTTTCATAAGAATTTTCAGAAATTTGCAACAAAGGTAATATTTCAATTAATACATCTATAACGTAATATTTAACTTATCAAATTTAAAATATCAAATTTTAAGTACGTCTGAAATTTAGTTTAGTTATAACTTACTAATGTGAATAATTAAAATTGCATTTTTGAAGTCGGTATAAAGTATTATTATTATTAGTTTCAGACTTACTTGAAAGTTTGTTTGCAATGTAACTGCTTTTGTTTTTGTTCATTTGTAACCATTGAACAAACCTCCTTAAAAAGAATGAAAGAAACTAAATTTCTTTCATTCTACATTTAATAAAAACTAAATATTTCATAATTGTAGTACATGTTTGTGAAGTACATACATTACAAGGTTGTACCTTTGTACAACTTTATAATAATGTATAAAATAAAGCACTTACTTTATATATTTATAGAATTATTCTTCAACGACATTGATCTGTTGCTCATCGCCAACAGTGCTAATTGATTAATAAACTTAAAAGGGAGCTGTTGGAAGATCAAAATTAAATTATAAAACATAATAACCATCATCAATTAAAAGCTTTTTTTTCCAATTGATTTGAACTTTTAAATTGAATGATTTTGTTACCGCATGTATATATTTTTATTTAAAATAATAAATAAGTAAACAGACCAATCACGTATCGCAGATAATATTAGATTTTTATTAATCAACATTTTTTACAACCAGGCTGAAGAAAGGCTGGCTATGGTTGAGGAACAACGAAAGATGGAAGAAGAGCGACAGAAGATGCGCAAAGAACAGGAAAAGCGCATCAAAGAAGAGCAAAAGAAAATCCTCGGGAAAAACAATTCGAGGCCGAAGCTGAGCTTCACGTTGAAGCCCGTAACGTGAGTTTGTTGATTCGGTCTAGGTGTAAGTTGTGATACTCAAGTGCTCTTGTCGAATTATCTTTCACTGCGACAACTGTATAACCAGGAGTACTTGAATGCGACTTTTAGCCTTGAATTCGCGACGAATTTCCCCGTCGTTTCAACGGTCATTTCGGGACCGCGGAAGCGACGGGCGAAGGAGCGTCGCCAGGGCGAAGTCAATAGTGTAGAGCTCATTGAAAATTGACATTCGATAAATTTTGTACTTGAGTTGTATACAAGTGCTACGAAACTTTTTACGACTGCGAATGGATAGTTTCGAGATGCGGGGAATTGAATTTTACTTTACAATAAAGGACATTGATTTTTAAAACAGATTTATGGTCGCTGCGATAAAGAGTCAATAAAGAACTGGTTTTTAATCATGTTGTGCACATGTGCATTCATTTTTAGATTCTTAGCTCGATATTTCTGCGGTCCGTGGTGTACTTTTTTTTCCTTTTTTCTACTTTCTCTTGTATTGGTTTATTTTTGAGCCGCTCGTTCTCCGAAAGATGTTACTCAAGAAGAGAATAGGAGAGGCAAAAATTGTACGACGCTTTTTGGAGCTTGTCGGTGTGCACTGATTGTATCGTCGCGAATATGTTATTTACTAAATAAACGGTATTTGTTAAAGCTGTATTTTAATGTTCTGTATTATATTTTAAAATTTTAGCATTTATTTGTCCATCTTCGTTTGGTCCATTTCGGACTCCAATAATATAATTTCATTTTTGGTTATTTTATGACCCTTCAAGGATAGATCATAGGTTTTTTCTGCTTTTGAAGGAAGATGATTATTTTGTCGATAAGCCAAGACAAAATTTCCAGTGTCAGCTTGATCATCGACGGCGTAATCCAAAATAACTGAAAAAATTTTCAGCTTTGATTTTATTTTTTAAACATATTTTAGTTCAAAAATTAATATAACGAAATTTATTATTTTAATTTTATGCATTTACTGTCTGATTCATATTTTAAAAATGTTTTGATCATTCTACGCAGATCTAATAATGCAAGAAGATAGAATAACACTTTTTATAAATTAATTTTAGTTTTCTTTTATACTAGATCTTTCATACACCAATATCAATTTTATGAAGTTACCGAGTGAATGCAGAATAAATATTAACATTACACATATTAGTAATGATAATGATACAATGAAAATAGTATTTAACTCATGTAAACAAAACAATATAAATTAATAGGAAACAAAAATTAAATGAGTTTAATGTTAAAATTATTAAATCACTATATCGGTATCTCAAGGAAATATGATTTAATTAATGAAAATCATGACATAAATTGATATAATGCTAAATTAGTTAACTAGAGTGTAAATATAAAAACATTTTATCAGCTGAAAAGTTTTATATTAAATTCATAAACTGAGACTTGAAAATGTCTTTATTTTAAATATATACCTTTATTAATATTGTAAATTTAAAAATATTCATACTAAAAGATCACTAAAATATCAAAGGGACAATAAACATAAAATTAAAAGAAATTTTCTGCCATTGACAATATTGCATTTGATATAACTTTAATAGCTGTTTTTATAAATATTAAAATTAGAAATAAGCAAGTAAATAAAAAAGAATTTATAGAATTAAGTTCAAGTTAATAAAGAAATTGAATTTCAAAGTTGCTAATTCTGAACTTAGATTTTAACTTTTTAGAAATCAAGCTAAAATTTTTGTGTAAGATTTGATAAAACAAAAAGAAACTTTACTGAGAACCTTTGATTAAACTCTCCAAAACTTCAGGATAAAGTCTTTCGGTGACTGGGGAACTAGGTGGGTGCATTCGAGGATTTGTGTTTATTTCAATAAGCCAAACTGACAAGTCATTCATAATTACAAAATCTGCACCATATAATTCAAAACTTCGTTCACGTGAATCTATGTGATTTTGAGCCGCCAACATAGTTACAATAATCGCTTGACACATTTTAGGATAAATGATGTCGTACCAAGGGTCACCAGTATAACCCGGATTCGATTCTCTAAAAATAAATTATTAATCTAAGGTGTTATATAAAATGTTAAGTATAATTTTATTTAGTTATTTTCAGAGGACTATATCTAATATATTAATAATATTTATTCTGTTTTAACTAATTATTTAAAACAATTTTGCAATATTTTATACATTTAACATGAAACAACATTATAAATAAGTCTATGTATATGAAGTAAAATGTATAATGAAGAATTTTAGATAAATGTTTCTTTTGTATAAGATACATTACCAATAGAAACAATTATCTTCTGTATATAATCTCATTAATAACAGATTTTAAGCAATTTAATTTGTCTAATCGCATATAGTTTATGTATGTATGTATGTATGTATGTAATGTTTATATATATTTTTTTTTTTTAATTGCAATGTACTATATATTTGAATAATTATTTTTGTAGAGTTTATCAGTATATATAATTTATCACTGACTTTAAGTAACTGTTCAGCATTTCACAATCCCAGTTCAAGGTTCTCACTGGATCTTTCTGATCGGAATACTTTTTTTGTACCGCAGTGTTACAAATATGAACAATTTCATGGTAATTATCAAATGTAAATGGCCTAGAACTGAATCTCAAGAGTGATTCCCTAGTGAAACACAATCATATAAATACCACATTTAATATTATTTTAAATTAAAACTATATTAAACTATAAATTAATACTTGTATATCCATATAGTAAGTGGATAACCTTGCGTTACAAGAAACCAGTGCCTGACATCAAATTTTGTATTTTTAATTAGAAGTGGCTTTTCTGCAACAAACAAGATTGTGTAAACTTTGTATTTTAATTTTATACATCTTAAAAGAATTTTGGTAAATTTACCAATGTATTTTTGCACTACGAAATAATTTCTAGATGACTCTTCAACTTTATCTAAAATATTGCTCAATTTATGAGTCATTACAATTCCATACCCACAACACGACAGATTCGGTTTCAAAATCCAGATGTTTCTCATTCCATTTAAGTCGTATTGTGGATCAAAGTATTTTATAGTATCCATTATACTTATAGCTTTGTCGTACATTCTCTGACAAAATTAATTATGAATGAAAATCATATCATATTATCAAATAATCAATTTTGTAATTTGTTACCATTAATTCCGAATTTTTATAATCATTTTCATTAGTCAATTTTCCAATATTTTTCATTTCTTCGTTATGTACAAATTTTATATAAATTTCAATAAACCAATCCCATTCTTTAGATGAAGTTTGTCTTAAATCTGTATCCAGATTATCGTTGCGGTAAACAGAAATAATGTCTTCACATCTTTCAATAGCGAAATTCAATGGCTTGGACAGTGCATGGTTGAAGACATTATTAAGTGAGTCTGAATTCAGTTCTACCTGGTCAATAAACCACTTGATAAAACTCTGAGCTGCAGTATTTCTATAATCATCAATAAAAGCATCTTTTTCGTCACTAATATTGTAACATCTAGGAAACAAAACATCAGCTACGTTTTCTTCAAAAAACCAGTAAGATTGCTCCAAAAATATTGACAGTCCTATCTATAAATTAAATTTTAATTTATTATATAAATAATAAAAGCATTTAATTTACACATTTTATAATATTGGAGATGATAGGAAGTTTTGGAAAAATACAAAAAACAAAAATGTAATGAACATTTAGAATTCAATACGTTCTTTTATATACATTATTTAATTATCTTACTATTACTTATTAATTTTATAAAACAACAATATTTAATGAAATAATAACCTTCGAAGTATAAACTAATGGTCTCTCAAGTCGATTTAGATAAGTATCAGATTTTATATTTCCTTTCCAATGAACAAAATCGTTCCTACAATCCCAAATAAAATTAGGAGACACGTGTAATAGTTCTTGATACACAAAAGCTGTTTCATCTGAATAGTAAACATCATTTAGAGATGATGTTGATAGGTCCAAATTTGAAAAAGTGCCTGTTTTTAAAATTGAAGTAATAAATTTTTGTTAACAGTCAAATCCGATTGAAAAAATTTATTCTCTACCATATGCAAGATGCCAAGTTTTAGGTAATTCGTGCTTTTTCATCCACCCCTTGTCTTGAAAAATTTTGTCCAAATAAGGTATATTTGCTCGAACCAAAAAAATCTTTCCATCCTGTGAAAAGCAAATGTTACTTAATATTCCATTCATATTTATGAAATTTAGTCAGTCACTTTATATAAATTTTACTTTAATAGCTTCTTGAATTTTGTGACGCAGTATCTCCTTCTGATTTACTTTTTTGTAAGAAGTCGGTTTTTCAGTTTCAACGACTTTTGAATCATTTTCAATTTTGTCTACTTCGACTAAAATGTTATCTTCGGGTTTCCTTGACTCGCTTGGAACTTCCTCCATTTTTTCAGTCATTGGCTTTTCATTGGAAACTGTATTTCGATTTTCATTAGTCTGATTATATTTTATTTTAATACTTTTTGAATATTTTACGTTTTTCGTATAAGAACTGTTTAGATAATTTTTATCAAGCCAACTGAATTTTTCATTTGGGAGCACAGAGAATTTTTGGATCGAATTATTAACTTTGCTCAATTTAGAGCAAGGCGTTGAAATGTCTTTCTGTACTAATTTCGTTTTTGGCAATATCTATAGAAATGTATATTTTTAATACAAAATTTTGTGTTTAAAAACTGTATAAATCATATTATAAAAATGATTAACAGTAAAAATAAAAATTGTACGTCTTTAAAATAAGTATTTAATTGGATTAAATAAATTAATTTCAAGCAAATATCTTTTCTTAATGAAAAAGAAATCGTTTAATAGATTAAGAACTAAATGTGTTTACTAACTTTAATTTTATAATTACAAGGCAAAGAATAAGTGTTTTCACTGGGGGAAATGATTTCTGTTTTGGTATGTAAAAAATTTAGTTTTTTATATCCATCAGTAGAATCATGTTTAACGATATTCAATATTTGCTGTTGTCTAGATAACAGTTTCTTATCTTTTTTGTCCATTAAATTTTTCGCCACGTTATTACTTTGCTCTTGAATTTGACTTTTTTTTCGTTCACTGTGTGATTTCATGTTTAACTACCACTGTTAATTTTGTTAACTTCATTCCAGGTTATAAACAATATCAAGACACCCTTTGACAGTTCCACCATTTTGAAAATTGAATTCGATTTCGCAATTTGAAAGGTATCGTTATATTTTAAAATTAAATAAAATGAGTTTACCTTATTATTTGAATACTTTTTTCATTCGTTTTAAAATTTATCAATTTTATTTATCATCGTCATACTTACAAAATTAACAGTTATCAGATATATTGTATAACTGACCCAGTTAAATACACCAGTATAATCATTTGAATTGTTCTAAGACTAACGTACAATTAATTATAAATAGATAACATTTTATCATTCACATTTTCATTATTTATTATTTTATTGGTTTTAAATGATAAATTTTTCAACGCAACAAAGAAATCAATTTAATATAAAATTCCTTTATTGTATTATTAAATTCTAATTTAAATAAATTACATTAGTTGTGCAAAAACTTGTCATCAAGAACTACTACTAATTTGGCTTCTATTTCATGCAGGTGTCCCGAGCTTTAATTTCTTTATAACCGGTTCATTTGACGTTTCTGTCTGATGGCGTTTCCACGCACTCCTCGTTCGTTTAAAAATATTTAGTGGCACTTTTGTTAATATATTCAAATTTCTTTCGATTTCTCTGTTTAGGACAGACAGTCTTGTGTTGTACGGAT
>JABFOX010003743.1:0-10060 GCA_022817665.1 Axea sp. ZL-2020
GCCATGTATAAAATAAAATAATCATTCGTTTGCTTTATATAGTAAATACAAATATAATTAATGAATGCAAACTCGGCGGATGTACGTAATTTTCAATTGTTCTCCACATTACTTTTTCAGATGAGTTTCTCAATGCAAATTTCACCGTCAATTATGTTTTCATTGCATTAACAGACTTTAAAGTAGCACTACAAATTTTTGGTATCTTGATAAAACTGCTAAATCTATTTCAGAGAACAGGTTTCCATATTTTTGCCTGAATTCATTTAAATGAGATTCAAATATGTGAAGATTTAATCACATTCGGAACTTGATTTCATAATTGTCTTCTTTCGTGCAAAGAAATTACGTACAAACAACTTTAACGTGTACCACGAAACCTGAGCTCTTAATCTCAAAGTTGCTCGAATTAATTATCTACGTTGAACAAATATTTCAACAGATAAAAAATATCGTTTCATCAAGTACATGATTTTAATCAAGTTGTATTTAATTCGTTTGGCGACTATAATTGGTAAATAAAATTCTCAATTATGAACAAAGGCTTGATTGTACACATTGCAGATGGTTATACATCATGCCTTTCCACACGGATCGTAATTTCTTACTTTATGATTATTGAGATAGCATTTTACCGATGGAAGAATAATTCATCAAAATGCCTTTATTTCATCCGATCTAAAATATAGTTCAGATTTCAGCATTTTTCTTATTTGAAAATCTGCAAACTCACCAGTCAATAAACGTAGGACGATGAGCTGCAGAAACTTGAACGTTTCAGAATGTGTGTTTAATGTTTTAACGGCTTATTTCATAAGACCTAGTTTTATACTCAAAAGTGGCGTCAAAACTTTTCGAACAATAACTAAGACCTTTCACGTAATCTTCATGGATTTTATGCAGAAAATAGGAACGAATTTTCTTCACTAAATCATTTTCACGTTGTGCATAGGTTTCATGTGATTTTCATAAAAATGCCGGCAATAAATTTAATAGTCTTTACAATTTTGCAACATTGATTACACGTAGGTTTTCCGTTGTATTCGTGACATTATGCAATGTTACCGCATAATATGAATGGTTTGGCAATTCAGTCTTACGAGAATCCATTTGAAGAGTTTTTATAGTTTACGTTTGAGGAATTTTAAAACATATCATTCAGGTTTTAACAGATTCAAAATAAAAATTACATGGAGGTGATATCAGTTGTCTATGTGAAATATATTTACCAAAAAAGAAGTCTGTTTTCTTTTTCTAAATACAAATAATAATAAGACGCTGAACCTTAAAATGTGCAAGACTAATATACGGAATGCAATAACTTTTGAGTTTGAGTAATCTTAAGGTCAGTGATTAATTCATTCAGATTAATTTAGTTCGAAAAATAAGGCACCAAGCACTTTCCTTCTGAGTCATTTAATACGCGTTTATTCTCATTTTGTTATAAATTGTGTAGCAATGAAGGTATCGGTATGGATATAATTTGGAAATGTACGTCACACGTGTGAATGAAAAGCGCAGATTCGAGTATTTTATATCCTCCATATTTTTGTCATAAATTTGTTTGAAAGAATTAACTAAATTAACATCCGTGTTATGATTCGTGTCATCAAATTCTTGGCAAATCAAATTTCATTGAGAACAAATTGTTTGTGTTAAAGTAAAACAATAAATTTAAAAGTAATGTGTTCTAGTATTACTATGTTTCAATCATTTAATATTATTTAATTCCATATGACAACGTAATAATGAAATACATCTGAGAAGCCCATTATAAAGGTAATGTCAAAATTGTGTGCAACGTCTTCTTCTAAGTATCACAACTTCATAAAAAAGTTTTCTCCTTTTTAAAAATGTTGTGGAAAATAACTTAACATTTATAACGAAGTAGAAAAAATGACTGACATTCAATTTTAAATAACGACAGATTTCAGGAAAAGACTTTAAGTGAAATGAAAAAAATGTATTATTTTATAGTAAAATTGTCCAATAGAAACTCGAATTTTCAGATGAATAGTATAAAAAAATGAAATGAATAAATGAAAATGTCTACGGATATTAATAAAAATCAACCGATAACATAGTTGTTTCGTGTCTTCAATATAGACCTCTTAATCTGAAATTTTAATTAAATTTATATTGTTAACCGCCTCATAACCACCCCCCCCCGCTTCATGGCCACTCTGCTACATCATACTATAATACTGTTCCTTACTCGCATTGTAATGGTATTATACTATTTAGTAATAGAATTAAGATAGTATTATACTATTATGTGTATCAGTAGAACTAATCCAACTATCCCGACTTTACCGAACATGAGTTGAATTACCTGATGATCCAATTTATCCTGTCAAATATCACTTATTATGAGTAACGTTTTCTTATCACTTTTAACTTTCAAATAAAAAAAGAACATTTCTTATCAAAACAGAAAAACGTGTAGAATAACGTACTTTTATATATATTTTTCATCTGTTTTATTTATTTAATACATTAATATTTGTTCTATCATTCATCTATAAAAATATGAATTTATAATCAATAATTTGCACTGTCAAAAGTGTACTATAATAATAGAAATAATTAATTAAACTAAAATTCTTACTATAAAGTTATACAAATAAACTTTACAAATAAAAAAATGTACTGTAACTATTAAAACTAAATTACACTTAACATATTAGTTTGCAACTAACATAAAACTTAGTGGTGTAACATGTAACATAAAATTTAGTGGTGTATTTTTGCGAAATTCAGAGAAGAGCTATAATAATTTAGATATAAAAATGTATACGATATTTTCAGTCTTAAATAATACAGGTGTCAATTTATTGCAAATTATAAATTTTTTATTAGATTCGGAATATTGAATTTATTACTTATACATAAATGTTATATGTTTACAAAAATGCAGTTAAAGGATAATACGATTTTTATAGTGTTCGTTAGAGAAATAAATTATATGATTCAATAATATTGTTCTCGTGTATTTTATTTGTGTGTTTCTTATGTAACACACGCTGATTATATAAATTTTCCACCTCAAATCATATATTTATTAAACATTTGTAGGGAAATTAATTTCGTCCCAACACTAATCCACCGTCTTGTAGATGTTTTTTATGTCAATATTGTTTGGTCCCCTCGTACAGCACGTGACACTCTCATAATTGAAAGAATTAAGCATATGTTTTTGAGTCAACTTCCACCTATGCTTTTATCAAACCATGGTACTCCACCACTATTTTATTGTGTAATATTAAATCTTTAGTTATCACGCATAATCATATTAATTATATTTTTTACAAACAGCCATGTACCGTAAACAACGATATTTAATTATATAAATTCACTGGTTCATATTGTGATGTGTGAGAAATCCAAATATTCTTTTATATGAAATTCATTGCAATAAACTTTGATATTTTCAGTTTCTTAAAAGTATTACACGTAATATTATTGATCATATCACAAATTCATTTTTTTTTCTCTTAGATTAACCCTTCTTTGCATGATTTTTTCTATTTTTTTAAATAAATCAGGGTGATGTAATTAATGCTCTAGATTAAAGGAAAAAAATTTTTTTATATAATACAACAACTGCGTTTTGTTGTACGCAATAGTCGCTTAAAAAGTTGCCAGCAACAACAAATTTACAGTACAAGGGTTTTGAGTACCCTTTTTTGTTGACTAAATATTATGATTGAAATTTCCATCATCATGCAAAGAAGGGTTAAACGGTTTCTGTTTCACATTTTTTGAAAATCGAAAGTCGAAAGGCTTATCGTCATGAACTACCAGAATGGCTGTATTTTAGCGTACAAAAAGTAAGAAATGGTGAATTCTAATCTCATAAACACACACGTAAACAAACAACAAATAAATTACAAAACATTTTATATAACAATTTTTTCAAGTTCATTTAAAGTTGAAAAAATATTGAACTGGCATTCAAAAATGAAAATTAAAACAAATAACTATTTAAACAATTCTTTATTTGTTTAGTACAACAATATTTATTTAATGTTTTATCTGAGATACATAGCGAGCTTTTATATACCTATATATGTAGTCCATTTATGTTCACCAGGGCAACGTTTGTTTAGCATATAATATTTAAAATTGTATCCATAACAAATATATGCTGTTTTACAATACTGACAGTTATTGGAAATTTCACTTTTTATCAAATCAGTGCCCTATTATTAAAAGATTTATTTGAAAAATGGTAAGCATCAAATATTGAACTCCAAACTTCACATTTGAATGATGTAATCCACTGAGTAACACAGTCGTTCTGTACTCTTTATTAATTTTCAAAACATCCAAATATTCCATACAGAATATGCACAAGAGTCACTAGTATCCGATTACAATGTCACACTTCAGTGTCAGCCCTTCGTTGGTCTGGTTATTTTTGTTACCCTTCTCTATATTAACTGAGGGCTGAGTGTTCTAATTTCAGTCCCTACGGTATAACTCTTGCGCTACGTTTCGCGTTCGATTTTTTCATTTCATTCTGTTCCCTACTTATAATTGCATCTCCAATAAATTTCAACTGATAATCAAACAATAATAAAAATACTAGCGAAACTAACAGGTTGTTAGTTTTGTTAGTATCTTCATTTGTACAGTGCAAGTAGAAAGGTTTTATTTAAATTTATTTTAATTTTATTTTATAAAATGAAATATTTGACATATGTGTAAAATAAATTTTTAATTCAAAATAAAATTAAAATTAAAACTGTATATTTATACTGAAATATTTCATTGATAAATGTACACGTTTTTATCAATATTTATATGATACCTATTACATTTTTTCTAATTTTTTTTTTATTGTATTATTATATATATGTATGTATATTAAATTATACATGCAATAAAATTGTTAATTTTTGTATTCATTTAAACAAAACATGAAATGTATTAATAACAAATTAACCAATAAAGTTTCATGTATCATTTTACACGTATGTGTATAATAAAAACAGATTCAAAACAAAATTGTCATGATTAACGTGTAAGAATACTTTATCATTGTAATTTTTAAACTTATCAAGTGTTATCGATGTTGTGGCAATATTAATGTATAGAAAACTGCAACGAAAAATTATTTATTTAAAAACAACGACAATACAACATATAAAAAATTCGTGTTTTACATATTTAAATAATAAATAAATTGTATTTGTTTGATAAATGATTATTCGAAAGGCCGAAGAATAATAGTCTCTGCTTTTTCTCCTTTTTTTTTCTATTTTTTATTTGTCCAATTCAATCTCCTGACGATGATCAATTCGGCTAAGGCAATTCTATCTATTGCTCGCCACGTGAAACAATTCAGCTCAGTATACACTACTTCATTTTCCCTTTTAGTACGAAATGTAGTCATTAGTATTTTTTTCTTCTCAACAATCTCCCAGATAGCTAATTTTCCTGGTTTTGATGATAACTCTCAAGATCCATCAAATTTGTCCAGTAATGCTTGTATTCTTCTCCCGCTTTCTCATTACGAGAGTTTTTCTAATATTCTTTTAATCACCTATATTTGATTATTCTATATTTCAAATTTAAAAGTATAATCACGATCAATAAATGAGTTTCTTTTATAGTGGGTGGCGCAGGCAATTTTAGTTCTATTTTTATTCATTTTTCAGGATTTAAATTTTCAATAAAATAACGAACTAGCTATTAAAAATAAATTCTTTCAACAAGAGTGCCTCGTTGTATACTTTGATCGGTTAATGATTACTCATTTTGTTTTAACTCTATTGATAATTAAGTACAGAAAATTATGAAGTTCGTGTTATACAGTCGATTGAAACTCCATTTATCTTAACGTCCACTTCTTTCGCATCTGCTACTTCTTTCGAGATTTTATCGGTGTACAAATTGAAGAACGAGGGGGATAAAATGCACCCTTGCCTGACGCATCTATGGATCTCTACTGCTGTTGTTGTTCTTTCTGTAACTATCACTTCTTCGTGCTGTCATCAGTATAGATTTTTTATAATACCACATATTTTATAGCAATTGTGTATAATTTCAAGTTTTTTCAACCAATTGTTGCATTGTAGTTTTATGTTCAAACGAATAAATAAATTAATTAAATAATACATTTATTTTCCAATTGTTGTTAATATTAGTAATAACAAAAGTTGGTATTTGACGTAGTTATACTATGAATATCAGTCTGTTAATATTCATTCATATATATTCTTTTCTGTAATGCCTACATTAATTGTAATTGAAAATTAATTGCAATATCAGATTTACACGTGTGAGATCAAGGTTCGGTTCTTTAACACTGCTCTGTATGCACTAATTATTATTTAATGTCGAGTGCAATGATTATTCAATTAATATCATTAAAACATTTAATTATCTTTGGAACATCCGAAGCATTATTTTGAATTGTTTTTAAAATTCAAACATTTTTAAAGTAATGTCAAAATAGCACTTGTTAATACATTTTCCTCTATAATTTCCTACATAGATTTTTTCGATTGAGTTTCTGAAAAATATTTTAAAATGTATGATACATTTATTTTAAATAAACAGTTTTCAATTTTCTGAGAAACAACGGATATAAAGTACATTTGAACATGCAGATTTTTAATTATATAAAGTAAAAATATATTTTTTCTTCAAAGAACAATAAAATAATTACTATACAATTAAAGGTATTATTTTTATAATGTTCTGTGCGTAACAACATTATAAGTGTTATGAAAGAAACAAAATTATATAATTATCACACATTTCTATTTTTTTTTTTATTAATTTATTTATTTATTTTCATACAAAAGACAATATGGAATCACCATTAAATCAACGCTTATATTACAATTCGTTTATTGTTATTTCAAATAAAATATATCATCTTCCAGGACCTCCTAATACTTTTACAATGTTTACAATTACAATATTTTGTCAATGCGTAATATTCACACTACAATTAAACATTAATAAAAATTGTATTTTAAACATTACTTATGAAAAATTGTACTAAAATTAACTCTATAAATATTGATACGGTATTGGCAATGTAAGGCGAGCTTAAAATTATTAACACCGGCTATAACGTCATGAAGTTAAATCATATCGCATAAACTTTATATCAGTATTTCAACTTGATATACGTAAATGACCAACCTAATTCAAAGATTAAGTTTGCCAAACTTGAAGACAAGTTTGAAATCCCACCAAATATTTTGACTTTTTATGTAACTTTTAACAAAATTGAAGGTGCAATGCTATCTTTACATATTTATTCAACCTTATGCTCTTGCAGCAATACTGAAAACGCCGCCATTGTTACTGCATTGGTATGGGTTGATATTTTAATGTTCGGATGAATATTCATCCTTTTCATACTTCACTGATAGTATTATTGAATTTCAAATGAAATGCTATCTACCATCACACCATTTCTTGCTTACTCCAAAGGAACAGTTTTGATCCGATTGGCTCAACGTTTCGCACATCGCTTCCGCACCATCATTCGTATAACATTCAACTTAATTGTAAATTACTCCATTAAATCTTGTTCCTTTTGTTCTGCGGATTTTGAAATAACAAAGGTAGTTTCGTCCTGATAAATCGTCTCTGTATCTACAATTTTGGAAAGGGTAAATGTTAGTAAAAGGTATTCATATTATATACAATATTCATCACTTAACCTATTTACTCTCGTAGGAAAATATCTACGTGGTTAATTATTATCTATGTCTTACTTCGTTTTCCTGACAATATTTCTGAATTTCGGATGAAACGATTTCTAAAATCACACCATCCCTTGTTATTCGAGGAACGAAGTTCTGATCCAATTCGCCCAACATTTCGTATATTCCTTCTACATCATCATTGATGTAACACTCAATTAAACCGTTTACAGTAACTCCTTTGACGAACATCCTCTCTATCATTCTTGTTGTTAATTTTCCTAAAAATAAGTTTTCTAAATCCTGTTTCTCTTTCTCTATGCATTTCGATGTGAAAAAGGTTTTAATTTCTTCTTGGCAATTCTTGGCTATATCAACAATTTTAGAATGGTAAATGTTAATACGAGACATTACATCGGCCAACATGTATACTCTCGATGGAAGAGGCTCCATGCAGTGCGGTACAAGAGTTCTGTACATTGAAGAAAGCCAAAAATCATTGTTTATATCAACAAAGTAGGGAAGATAACACTTCAACAGTTCCTGGCCATCGGCGAATTCTGCAATATCATTTTTAAACATTATAATTATTCAGTCGTTAAAATTAATGAGCGGTAAATATATAAACTATTTCAAAACTGCATGATTCTTTGCTTCTGTCTCTTTATATTCTTAGTACTTTTAATTTTATTTGTCCCAAGGACCAAATTTGCAAAACTGAAAATAAATTGTCGAGTAATAAAAAAAGATCTCACCTTTGATAACGCTGCCAAACTCGTTTATCATGCCAGATTGATAGAATTCTTTTAGAAGTCGTTGAAAGGTGAAATTTTTACCATAATAAGCAATGAGAGTAACATTATTGATTTCTTTTAAGAACTGTAATAGATCCGTCATTGCTCTAGCACGCGTTGAAAGTGGCACTTCACTTCCCTTTTCATACAACATGCCATCCATTATGAAAAAGCCTTGAATAACAAAAATATTTGTTGCTTTAAAGAAATTCTATGAATTGATGTGCAGATCAAAATTTTATTAATTAACTGATTGCAAGACCATTACCATGCTCCCTTGTAACGTCCTTATTTATTGGTACTGTTGGCATGATGTACCTCTGAAACAGATGCTCTTTATAAATTGCTCCGATATAAATCACTTGGTCGTGAAACTCTGTACCCGTTGCCACCAAATCGATGTACACCAAATTCGGGAACACAACTCTTGAGGTTATCAAGTTCATTTCAGTATCTACAAAGTTGCGATCAAACATCATGATGAGACGGGTGTTGATTAAATCTAAAAATAAACAAGTACAAATAAATAACGTGTAAAGGATGACAATGTTTTTCACATTGTTAAATTTTATAATTCAGTCTTTAGTCAAAATTCGAATTCCTACTGTGCAATAATAAATAATACTTCAATTATATAAAAAGAATTTTATGGTACGTCGTTGGAAAATTGAATATTGTAAAATAATCCAAACAATATTAAATAATGCATTTAGAATATTATTACATTAAAATTCAGCATAGAATTACATTGAATAATCCTGTTGGAAAACATGTGATGTGAAATATTTTTCAAGCCACTTTATGCCATGTTCTTAAAATGTACTACTGATTATAGATAAAGTTTTTAATCTGTTTAAATAATTTTGCTTCATTTATTACTAATAGTAAAATGCTTTTTATATATATATATATTACTAGTCTTCAAAAATTACAACTCATTGCCACAAGTACATTCAAATTAACAGATTCATATAAATTCCAATAAGAACAAAAGTTCTTGTATGACGTCCATAGCATCAGTTATTTTGGTTCTTAATTTTTTTAAAATGCATATCCTCGTGTAATGCAGAATATTATATTAGATTTAATATTATTTCTGTTATAATATTTCAGATAAGTGTTGCACAGAGATAGGAATGCAAGATTTAATATTATTTCTCACGTTAGACAAGACCTCCGATTCATGGGGCTGGAGAACAAAAAGCTGATAGATCTCGCATCAGATTCCATATCATTTTAATCGCCGACTTTTCGTTTGTATCAGGAGAGATATTAAATTTAATATATCTCATTACAGATAAGATCATAATATTCCACGAACATTAGAATATGAGATTTATCGTCATCCGTAGCGCTGGAATAACAGCTCAGATTCATGGACTCGAAGCAACAAAATTGACGTTAGATTTGATATATTTTTGAATCACGCTTCTTTAGGAATTATATTAAATCTAATGTTACATCTGATGTTAGATAAGAGACACGATATTCCACGAAGATTGGAATATCGGGTGATGGAATTAAGAACCAAACAAACAGCCTGATTTTAAGCCAAGGAGAATATCTGAATAACATTAATTCTAATAATAACAATAT
>JABFOX010003744.1:0-10059 GCA_022817665.1 Axea sp. ZL-2020
TAATATTTAATAGCTTAATACACATAGATGTTATAGTTAATGTATGTATTTTTAAACAAAATAGTTATACAACATTTTAAAGTATAGATTTCTTTGAATAATTGTATCAATTAATTTATTAATTGCACATATCTTAAGCTTTACAATAAAAAACCACATATTGTTGGTTGAATGCATAATGTTTTTCTTATTTTGCATACTGAAAGCGATGAAAGTTACAGTATACATTGTGAGGCAGCACGAATGTTGTCACATACTAAGTTGATAATGCCATGAGTGACGAATTTGTTATTTTATCGTTGTTTATTTTGATACTATGATCGTATATATTAATAAAGTAATTAAATTATGAAATATAATTAAATGCTTGCTATCGTTATTTCATATTTTTTATATTTTTCAAATTCTATATGAATTATATAGATTATTAAGATAATTAAATATATTATTTATTTTATAAGAATATTTAATCTCATTTAATTTAATTAATGTTCTTTAAGAGCATTACTTCGGTATTTTATGTGATTATATTTATAAATCAAATGCAAAATAATCATTAGAGTTTGTCTTATTGTAATATTATTGTAATGTAATTATTGTATATAATAATGAATATAAAATGTAATGTAACAATAACAATAGTGATATTAACTACGGTAATAATAATAATAATAATAATAATAATAATAATAATAATAATAATAATAATAATAATAATAATCATAATCATAATTATAATCATAATAACAATAATAATAATCATAATAATCATAATAATAGTAGTAATAATAATAACAAATTTATGATTTATAATTAATGCAAATTAAATTTTTAATAATCATTTAATAAAATTTAAATAAAGAAGCTATAACACTGTAACATCATATTTAGAACAGAATTAAACTTTTGTGACAGAAGAGAAGAGGTCGTAAACTATAAAAGTTGCGTGACATAGTTTGTACTAGGGTTCTTTATTGTAACACATTCTTTGTTGTAAAAAATATTTTGTTTCCTACATAATTAAACTATAAATAATTTATACAATTTAGAATAAGAGATTTATAACAAAATGATTATATTGAATCGATTTAAATAAAAGAACTATTTTAAGAACAGAATTTTTTTTTTGATTTGTTGGTGTAATTTACTCGATTGGTATAATTACAGTTTATTATTGCTTACAAGTTTCCTTCTACTATAAAAGACATCGGCAATCTTACTAGCTTTCTTTGATCTTGCTCTTGTTCTATATGATTAATAATTAGACAAAGCTGCTTGTACGAGTATAATAATAGCCGTTTCTTATCAAATGATATTCATTTTTATATAAATTGTGGTCTTTATAGAATTTTTCGCACGAAAGGGAAAAATTATTCAAAATTTATTTGTTACAATATTATTTAATTTTAACTTGAAATTTCAATGAAAATCATTACATTACATTATATAATTTCATATAGATATTGTTTACCTTATATAGATATTGTTATACATCTGTACAATTTTTATATTCATTTTTAACTGATATAATTTTGATAAAAATAATCATCTGATAATCATGTACTAAAAATTAGATAGATATTGATTCTTCTATTGCAATTTCAAGAAAATGGAAAACTTGAATATTGAACACACATATCAGCAAGTCTGAATTATCAACATGTAATACACTTTGAAAAAGATCCATTGGTAAATAGAATCCGCTAATTGTAAGTAAAAAATTCGATCAAATATTGTAGGAGAAGAACTTTGGTGATTGTAAACGGATTTTAATAACGGATGAAAATGTCGTTTAACTAAAGGTAGATTATGCTAACTGAAAAACTTCTTACAACAGTCTTCAATGAAATTTCATGAGAGGACAATATTCTGATCATAAGATTAACATTTTCTGGAATTTATCATCTGTACATAAGTTACGGAAAACATCATGGCAATGTGATTGTTTGCACGTTATTATTCTGATGTGTACTAGCTTGTACATTGCGATCCAGAGGCATTTACGAATGAAATTTCATACGAATTACGCGAATTTCGAAGATTTGCGCTATTTTCTTACAAGACACTATTTTCTAAATTAATTTTTTAAAATAAATAAAAAAAAATAGAATTATTAAAAACTTTGTAGTAATTTTGCTACAAAGTATGTGTTGTGAATATTTCATAAAAATTAAAAATATAATAGTAATATTTAAGAAAAAAGAATTAGCTAGTAATGACAGAAAATTTGAAATCGTTAAAAAAGTATTTGGTAACTTTATAGAACCAGTTTTAAATAATATTTACTAATATTCAATGGCACATAGTTTAAGTGTGATTGAACATATTTAAGGTTAAAATTCTGATATGAAAATGCTTTTTTAATTAATATGCAATATTGTTATTATTATCCCTTTTGCATGTTCTTGAAAAATTAAACTAAACGATTTAATGTGTTTTAATTACTGACTTATAAATTATAATATTTGAGAAAATATGAAGTTTAAAATAAATTTCATTAATTAAAAAATGTAACATAAAACTGTTAGTAAGCTTAAATATCTGCGTGAATGTATGTGCATGAATGCTATTTTATATGCAAATTATTTTGAACATTTGCGTGTTTGTTAAAATTTCGTTCATGATCTACTATATAACGCTTCATCAAGCATTATAAAAGATACAGAATAAATATATGTAGTTATTGTTTTGTAATCGTGAATTATCTCTTGTAACGTGATGAAACAATAAAATATAATTAATTACATATATAGATATAGTAATCACACAATAAAGTGTTTCATAATATTATATAATATATGATATATATAATTATATAATATATGAATTCTAATGAATCATTTTAAATGTAACACTTTTTTTCATTGATCAAACTCTTGTGGTTGCCAATTAAAAGCCATATAACTAACAGTTGAAAAACACCTCTTAATAATTTCAGTGAGAACACTTTTACTTTAAATCAACAAATAAACGTGGAGAAAAGAAAAAATATTCATACTGTTTCAAAAGTAAACATACGATTGGTATATTGGGTAGAATGAGACATATATTTACTAAAAATACATTTTATTTTTTAGATACCTTTGGTACTTTTAATTTTACTATAATTTGATGACATTTGAAATATATATTGTTATATGACACATACATGACATATTTTAGTATATACGTGGCAAATTTATAATAGACATAAATCATTTATATGGTACAAATACCTATATATATATATGATACTTGTTTATGATTCAAATGAAAAATTTATAGTGTATACAACCATAAATATACTGCGTATTTAATATACACATGGTACATATTAGAGACATATGAATCACACTCGTGATCTAAACGTAACACATTTAAGGTACAAATTTGTTTGTATGAGTTCCAAACAATTCCTTTGACCAGAAAATTTGAAAAAAGTACTGAAATGAAAAACTTTCAAATATATACCCCGCTTTCCGGTACATATGAACAAGTTCAAACAAGTACTTAAATTTAATTCAAGTTGTTTCTTGGCGCGAATAACTTTCAGTAAAAAATCGCACCTTTGATACGCACGAGGAAAATACAAAGAACCGTTCAAGAATGTTTCCCGCACGCACTTTCAAAGAGAAATCGAACAGGTTGAGGTGACGAATCGGTACGATTTAAAGAAGATGGTTTAACATTTCGAGCGTGCACGTAACGCGCACGTATAGCTTAGCAAGGTACGTGGCGGTGGTAATCGTTTTCGCGCCGGCGCCAGTACGCCACGTATTTTGATTTTGTTATCAGTAGTGATCCTACCGTAGCGACGAGAGTAGGCGAACACGTTCAACCAACCGCGACGTACGAACGGCGTCCCGGTAAGTTTTGTTTTGGCTGTTGTGCGCCGCGGGCAAACTCCGCGTGACCAATGCGAATTATTGAAAAATTTCGCTTACAAACATAGACGATGATTGTTTGTATGGATAAAATTCGTGCACGATGTGGAAAATTATTTCCCAACAAAAATTCAACTTTGGCATTGGATTAATGAATTTGAAAAAAATACATGCAATAGTTCCGGTTACTTTGCATGATTTTGAATTTCGCGTTATGATTGTGTTCGGACGCGTTTAATTGTACGCTACGTCAAAAAGAAATTTTAGAATTGCTGGTTCTCAGTCACGCGGCGTTTTATGGCGAAAAAGATGTACAACTTTTGCACCTGGATTAATAAGACCCATAAAATTTTAATTGCAGCTCAAAGGTATCATTTTAAGGTGATTAAAATGTATAATTCAGAATTATTTTTAAAGTTTAAAGTGAAATGCATTCTTTTTGTCGAAGATGTTTTATTTAGCGCTGAAAAAAGTTTTCGCAAAATTAGTTCTTGAAGCTGAGTTTCATTGAAGAAGATATGCATTTATTTTGCATATTCATGAAAGAAATATCCTAGTTTAGAACACTTTAATAATTTACATTTTTGTTGTCTTTAAACTGCATAATCATTTCCGAATTTGCTTCATGTATTTCTCGTTGCTTGTTAAATTGGTCATTGCTCAAATCATAGCGGAGAAATCGATCGTCTTATAATGAATTCGTGAATATCATTAAAACAATAATAACAACAATTCCTCTTTCCAAAATATATTATCTTGCACAGTATAATATTCAATTATACTGAATGCACAACACCATTATAGAGATACATCTTATGCTATAAATTATCTGTACTCAAAACAGCATCTCTCCGTCGTGATTGTTGATAATTCTTTATTGCAAGTACTTAAAGTTAATGTATCATAACAGCTATAATATTATATTCAAAAACTCATTTTTGTAGCTATTAATGCGTGAAATTCTGATATTATCCGTATAGATTATAAACTTATAAAAGCGTTAAATAAATATATGTTGAAGGTTTATTCCACGTTTATAAAGTCTTCTAATCAAGTTCATATTTAATAGGTAAATTAATATTATATTATTGTATTGCAAAGTTACGATCAAGATGCTGCGAAAGTTATTTTAAAACTGTACATTTTAACGCAAGAAAACTTGAATAAAGGGCGTATTTAAGAATATGTTTAATTAACATCTGAAAAGTCTGTAATAGAACGTAAATCCATTTAATCGAAAAATAGGTATTTTAAAAATTTTTAGAATGCTTCACAAAAAAATCTGTTACGCGTTTTAACATTTTATATTTTATGCAGAGCTTTAAACGTGATATATTTTTTGTTCTTTGCAACATTTCTTGTAATAAAGTAACTACATTTCTTTTATATATTAAATATATTGTTGATGCAGATGGTTTTTTTGTGAAATTAATCAAATTAATATCATTAAAAATATAATTTGAAATACATTTAAAATATTTTATTCCGCTAAAAAGTATATCATTATTAAGGACTTTTTTTGAGTCAACACTTCATGTTTAATAATATTTTTAAACAAGAAAACTTTTAGTTTTTGCATAATAAACACTTTCATGTAATAAAGTTTTCATTAAGCTTACAAATTATTTTATCACAATGCAGCACTGTTTTGTTGAATATTTAAACAAATTTTGTCTTTTTATATTTATAATTATATTTGAACCCGCGTTTATCAATTTCCGTCATTTTACATGATTTGTATAAAAATCAAATCAAAAATAATTCGTCATACGTTTCTTTTACTGTCATTGTCTTCAAAACAAATTATTGACGTTAAAATATAAAATTCAGTATTGGTAAACCACATGTACCAAAATTTCTTTTTACACAAAATTCAATATTCCTATATTTGACCTACGATTAATTATTTTTTATAAATATAAAAAATCAATTAATTTATTTAGTAGAAGAAAGCTACATTGATTAAATTGTTAACAGTATTTAAACTACAAACTTAATTGAAAATAAAGTAGTTTGCATTTTACAACAAATTAAGTTGAAACTGATTATTACTAAAAAAATAAAATTAATATATTAAATAATAAGACGTTATATTGTAACATTGCAAAAAATAAAATATTAAAATTTGAAATGTTGGCATTTTTAATTTAAATAGATAATTTATAACGTTATGATTTAATGGAGTATTCAGTGTAGTACATTGATACTAATTCAATGATAAAATAATTCGTATTGTTCAAATTATTGTAGAATGCTTTATGTTTGATACAATTACAACAATGATTTATAACTATAATAGATTCAATACTATAATAGTTAATAAATTAGGATTTATTTCGAATTCTGAGAACCGTTAATAGAATATTTTATTTTTAAGTTTAAATTTTAATCTTTTTGTTACGTTGTTACAAACTTTCTAAATTATCTATTACAGAAATAAGCATGTCATATATGCCTATATGTATATACATTCATATTTTGTATATTTATGAAATCAAATTAAAGACAATTTTATATTGAAAATTTATTTTCTGAATTATTTATTGCACTTTACTGATTTTTATATTAATGTATACATCTGTTAATACTTTATAATCACAGGTTTTATATGAACTTTGAATTACATTAAATCTCGCATTCTACAAGCTACTTTATTCAGAATTAGTTGCAATTTATATCTAAATAAAACAAAGTAACATACAATAAAATTCCATTTATAACTGCGTGATAAATATATTAACATTAATATTACAATATATAAAAATAATTTTATGCAATCATTATATTTTACCATAATTGATGTAATAATTAAATTATAATAAATATTTCACATATTCGCGAAATGCATCTGATGGACATCTTATTATCAAATTATTGTGTGTTATTTTATCATGCAATTTTTACATAAATGAAAACTAAATCAAAAAAAAATAAAATAAAATTCTTAATGTATTGCATAATTTTCCCTAGCCAACTTGTACATAAAATTTTTTAAAAATTTAAATGAAGTTTTAAAGTACACCTAACATATATTATAGACATCTTTTTATTGTTGTATTAGATTTAATTTTTATTTAGTTTACTATTAGACTTACAGTGAATATGAAATCTTTTAGTCGTTAAACTGCAGTTATTTATAATTAACTTAAATACGATATTATTCAAATGATTTATTTAGCACATACTTTTGATAACGTTTTACCAACTAATAAATTACAGAAACAATTTTATTTATTACTTTAAGCTTTAAGTCATCATTGAAATAAATTTCCTCGCAACCTTTACATAATACAATTTCAAGATATTTTATACATTTTTAATAAATATTAAATGTTCTTGAAATTTGTAAATAGCGTGATGTGTCAAGTATTTATTTGTTTAAGAATTAACATTTTGTTGTTTAGATAATTTTATTATTGAAAAAATGATTTCAATTTGTCATAAATGAAACCACATTGAGCTAATTATACCATATTTTCCAAAAATATAATAAAATGGTTGTTTTAATGATTGAAATGACAATTATTTCTGTAGTTAGAAAAAAGTGAATAAAGAATTAATTTAATATAATATTATTCAACATTGCATTCAAAATACGTTGCTGTGATGTTATAATGGGAAAAAGAAGAATAAACTCAACATCTTTTTAAGGAAAAAAATACGGAAGTTGTCAGACAAAGAATAAACTTTAATATCGTTGTTACCTCAATTATTATAAATGTTGCAATAATCGTTAACCGCACAGTCTGCGTGTAATGTAAAAAGAAACGATGTATACTTTCTCAAATTTCCCTCATAACCTGACCAAGAAAATAACTGAATATTTTAAATAAAAAGTACATTAAAACAAAAGAATGATTTCAATTTTATAAAGCATTCATGCATCAGTAACAAAAGAATATCATTTTATAATTATAATTATCTGTAATTAATTTTGAATTATAAGACTTTATTTGATTATCAAAATTTCATGATGAAATAGTGAGAAAAGTTTCATTTTTGCAAAGTAACCACAATTTAATTATGTGTTACAATAATGGAAGTTTGTGCATATAATATTGCAAGCAAATTTTATCGATGCCAATCACAATAATTAAATGAAATATTAAATATATAAAATTAAATATTAAATATAACAATAAAGTCCAAGTGTAAAATACAACATTTTTATATTGCAATAAATATGTAAGCATATGTTAAAATAATTAAGCTGCCTACGGTTTAAAAAAATTATTATTTGAACATCAGTTTGCATTATGATAAACATTAAGATGACGATTTTACAGCAGCAATGAATCTTCTCTTTGAGATCGCATAAATCAAGTTATATCTCTTATCAACATTGCATAGCACATATATTCAGTGTTTGCGCGTATGAACGCTACTTTAATTATAAATATTAACCTCCATAGCTATTAGAAAAGATTACTTGGCGATCCAGTAAAGAAACAAGTAACAAATTTTCATTATTGTGCCTGCAGTTTTTCGATGAAAAGGAAAAGTAATCGATTTTTAATACACGCTTTAAAATATTTTTATAAAGACAAGATTATAAAAACTGGTTTTCTTAGCTACTCTATTTTTACACGATCGATTTCTTTTAAACTACTGGTTTTCGCTCAGAACTTTGTTTCATTTCAATTACTTAATTATCTTCACATACACTGCGAATTAATAACTGATAAAACCAGAGGAAAATCAAAGACAAACATTTTTCATTACAACGTTTTTAATCGTTATTAACAACGTCTCACTGTTTAAGTCCTCTTGTTTGTGTAATTACGCCGCAGTACAAAAAGTACAGTCTGATAAAGTCTACCTCAAATGAATCTTTATTGGTCTTTTAACGGTTTCGTTCTGTTTTCATTTTAAATGTTCCTACCAACAGAACAGTATCCTGTAAAAACCTTGAATAAAACGCTTGTAAGATGGTTTGAACGTGGAGTAAACTTTTACCAAGCGTCTTAAATAATTAATAATGTTTAAATAAACTTTTGTAAGACATCTAAAATATTTAGCAAACATCTGAAACTTTCAATAAGCGTTTGTTCGTCGTACGCGAAAGTTAATATACGTCTAAAACATGAAATAAATGCCTATTTAAAAGACCAACATATTGATTTGCACATCACATTTTATACCACAAATTGAAATGAGATTGTAAATTTATTTCTAGTCAGTGATGATAGATCCAAAATAATGTTTTGTGTTTTCAGTCGTTCATCTCAATTAAATCAAATACTTGAAATTGATGCAGATCCTCTATAAAGTTTTAATGCGATTATAGTATATTATGTCTTATCCCACAAATTTGACTTAGCGCAACATGTCGCTTACATGTTTGAATGATCACTTTGAACTCAGATTCTCTTAGAAGTTGTTGGAGCAAGTGAACAACAGTAGTACGTTCACTAATCATTATAATTATATGATTTCAATTAAATAATTATTGGTAAAACTTTATTATTTGGAAAATAAACATAAAACTTTATTGAATATTAATACAAAATATTTCAGTTTTGTGCAAACTTAAATAAATCCGTTGAAAAGCTTCGACCTAAATTATTGGCACTTGTTGGTAAAGTTATTAATAATATTGATTAATTAACGTTTGTCAGTTATGGACTAACAAAGAAATATTCTAAAATTAATTATAATTATGAAGCACCATGATATAATATACAATAATCAATACTAGATCTTTCATTCAGAATTTTTTTCAATGTCCTTAATTAATGAAAACTATTCATATTAACGTTCTCTTTTTTGGATATCGATGAGATAAATTACACATTTTTAATGTTCTGTTACGTCGGGGACGAGATAAATATTAATTTATTTCAAAATTAATTACGGTCAATTATATAGTTATCTAAAAAAAGGTGTTCATTGTTCAAGTATAAGTACTTAATTGTGAATTGGTACAATAAATCACATTTTATGAATATTATTAAAAAATTTCATTCATTCTTTCGGATTTAGTAATTTAGTCTTTTTCCGTCAACAGAAAGGTGTTTTTTCTATATCTATTTAAACATATTTATTATGAATTAATTATTTCTATTATTATTTGCGTGGAAAAAAAAACGTCTGGATATAATCTAGAGATCTTCTGGATAAAATCGTTTGGATATAATATGGACATTATATGGACATAATCTGGATACCTTATCCAAAACGAAATTCAACTGGACAT
>JABFOX010003745.1:0-10051 GCA_022817665.1 Axea sp. ZL-2020
ATAGTACAAAAAGTTAATAATATAACGCTGACAAAATTATAATACCTTAAGTTCAAACATTTATTTATTACTATGAATTTTCGAAATGTAAGACAAACTTAACTCCTGACTGCTAAGTTATCTTTATACGCAATGATTTTTTTCGTCATGCTAGTGTTATATATATTTGAACTACATCTATTGTATTGTATTGTATCTTAGAAGTCAGGGATTTACAATTTATAACTAGTAATTGTGTAAATTAAGAAACTCAACATTATAAACAAACACATTTATCTCAAATAAATTTCAAACAGAATTCAGAATGTATGTTGAACGCGATACCGTTTTATTGTTTATAGGTATTCTATATTTAATTCATATTCTAATATCTAATATAAAGTTGATTGTGTAACTTGGGGATTTTTTATCAGAATATTAATAATACGAATTGATAAGAGTCTGTTCAATTTTTGCTTGTTTCAGTTGCAAGTAATGATATTCAACCATATATATTTTACAAGTGAACATTTTCGCTATTCCAATGACGAAATAATTATATAAATTTGCATTCATATTTTCCTATATTTTATTTCAATGGATTACATGGACTGTTTCATATGTATGATTGAAGCTGTTACTTTTAATAAATAAATATGTCGGTTTATTTGAGTTTTCGATTTTGAATCCACCCAAATTGTACTATTTTCTCGTGGATTTTCGCAGTGCGTTCAACGATACTTATCAAGGTTCATTTGTGTTCACCTACAAATGGCGAGCAATTTGCATTTTAATAAGCAATAAAATTAACTACGGCGCGCGCAAAAGTAATACATTGCAAGAATGGAGACAAAACGTACTTTTATTAACATAAATTATAATTTAACAGCGTTTCAAAGATCAGGATATTTGTTCATTTCGAGCTCTTTTAAAATAAAGAAACAGTACATTTCATCTTGTCAATCTTTGCCTGGTATTATATTCATGATACGTATGGTATAGTTTACAATTCATGTCTATTTCAATGTTGTTTGTTTAACTTTTCTTTCCTCACATACTTCTTTCAGAATGATTGCAGTCACAGTCAACACTATTCTTCTGTACATATAATATATAATTATAATCCTTCCCGCGTTGTTTCCTTTTTAAATAACTCCCTATGACTTGGGCAAAAATTAAAACGATATTTTTGCAGTAAAGTCGATTAGTAATTTATCAGTTCAATTATCACTTTGACAATTAAATTTTCAAACAACAATATGTACGTTGCATTATCCTAATTATTGTTTAATTATCGAAGTAACTGACAAATGTAATCGAATTTTTATTTGAATAAATTTTTCGCTATGTATTTATTTGCCTAACGTTTTCAACCTGCATTAATTATGTTTAAATATTTTTTTCTTCATTTTCCCAAGGCTGCTCGTCCGATATACCTCAGAGGACTAAACATCGTGAGAAAGGTACCCCGCATTAAAATGCTCGTTTTGTAAATAAAAAAAAATAATAAATAAAAATAACTTCTAAACGAAAGGAATAAATAAGACTGCTCAAATAGCATATTTTGCCGTGCTTCTGATGCCAAACAAATTTATCAAACAATAACTCTTCAAATTATCACTCATCGCATTATATTCATTGAGAAGTCGGAAATTCGATTAAATCCTTGTGCTCATTTCACGTTAATACTCATTATCATTATACTCTTTTACCAACAAAAAAACGAGAACTATATGCATAAAAATAAAAATATAGAAAAGAGATGTGAACCTAAGAACGGAAACATTTCTCTATTAAAAGAATTATAAATAATGATGCCCTACAAAACAATACTTGAAAGTAATAGTATGATTAAAATGAATAAAAAAAACTTAAATTATAATTAATATTATAATTATAATTTTGTATATATTTAATTGAAGAAATTAAAAGAAATACAATGTAATGCAATAATATAATATCATAAATTAATACTAGGTTAATAGTATATCATAAATATTATAAAAACTATAAAATTATTAAAAAATATTTTTAAAAAATGTTTCAGAACTTTTCTAGTTTCTTTCATTATTGTGTAATATTTGTAATTACAAATTAGAAAATAGAACAATTCTAAAACAAATCGTATAAATATTTTATAATCGTTATCATTTACAAATTTGATTGAGTTTTTGTGTTGTATATATGATTTTCCATTACTTTATATGAATTTTTTTGCAGGACGATTTTAGCCGAATGAAATACAATGTTACAAATTAACTGATTCTAGCTGAAAAACAACGATCTATGTTCGTTGTAACTTTTTTCATGAGACATTCATACTTTGGTTCACTGACACACACATACGAGGCCTCATTCACGCGATTGCACTATACATCTATTAATATAACAAGTCTGTATATGTTTATATGACGTGTTCGAAAAATCCTGTCAGTTGTTACGCAAAATCGAATTTGTACTTTTTATTTATCGTTAGATAAGAATACAATGCTTACGCAAAGAACATACGATCATACTACAAAGCCCTAACAAGAACTCATTAACAATGCTCAAGGTCTATTATTGCCTTGTGTACCGTTAACGAATAGTGCCTTGTTTTAAGTAGAAACAATACCCGAAAATATGTTTTTTTTTTTTTTTTTCAGGACTGTAAAGAGCTTGCGTTCAGCCCTCTCCAATCGGACAACAGCCAATATATTTTAAAGCGAGATTTCATGTACGGACTGATTGTGTCGATTGATTAATCGAATTATCTATTAGTCGTAGGTTAAGTATTTTTATTGTGAGAATCGACAACGATAAAATGTGTCGAGAAACGATATCGATTAAATACATAATAGTTCCGAATGCAATCAACCGACAAACATGAAATCTCTAGTTAATCATAATATTGTAACGAATCAATATTCCATCCCCAGCTCTCGTAGCGATCTGTATTCCAATAATTGAAATACCGATTCGTGATAAAATGTTATAAATAAACGTGTATCGCGCTAAGTTGATCGCTCGTCATTTCACGTGGAAATTGAGTGTCACAAGATCGTTCATTATCACAGTCGTTTCATTTTTTCATTTTTTAGTTCATTTAAGTTAAGTTTAATGTTATGTATTTAGTAGTTTTATTTATAATATATATAGCGCATCGTACCGATAAATATAGTTATAAAATATTATATGTACGCGCATTATGTGCTTTGCTGACCATATTCGTGCACTTCGCATTTATTTTTTCGCGGCTAGTTTTTATTTTTGTGTTTTTTTTTGTTTCAACCTTCTGTAACTGCAACCGTATATTTTATACTTCAATTTATCATTTCTTTCCTTCTTACTTTTTCGTTATTTTTTCGTATTTATATATGTGTATGTATATTTCCACCGTTGTCCCAGTTATCGTCAGTTTTAAAGCATTTAAATAAATGATCGATCTATGATAGATCGCGAGATGTCTTTGTTACTTATAGAAATATATAAGTTTTTCATTACTATTTGAGAAAAAAAAATATTGCAGCATTTATGTATGCATATGTGTAGCCAGCTATACATATTGTGTGAATGTACTTTTGGAAAATGTACACATATGGAAATTAATTTTTTCTTCATTATTTCTTGTTTAATATTACAGGAAATTAGAAATATATATATATATATATATATATTTCTAAAAGTATATAAAGACACGATTTAATACGCAGATTCGAGTTGCATACGAAGTCATTTTGTAAAATTATTCTTCATGCAACGCGCATCTCTCGCTTTGTTATATTTATATATTCCCTAAGTATTATATATACTTTTTTTTTTTAAATGTATATCATTCTGGGGACAGCAAAAGAAACAAAGTACCATTCGTCGTTTGAACGCAAAGAAATAAATGAAAACAAAATTATGAAATTTAGTAAAGATTTTAAAAACTTAGTTTAATACGAATAAATGTGCTGGCAGTCCTTTGAACATTTAATATCTAAAGGAATACCCGCGTATTATTTCTTTTCTGTTATTTTTCACTTTTTAACAATTAAATTCATGATGAATCCCATTGTCCCGACAGGAGAGATCTACAAAATTTCACTAAATATCCACCTAATGTGTTATTTGTTATTCGAATGATTAATAATAACAGTCATTTAATTTCAATCGATAATGATGATTTGAACCTGTTTTTCAATTTGCGACGTAATATTCATCAGTTCTCTCCATTAATTTATATCAATTTATTAACCGTGTGATTTTTTAATGACGTCGGGGAGGGGGCATCTTGACCTTGGACTGATTTTGTTTCAAACAGCAATTAATTATGTGTTGAAAAGCAACTTGAATGTTGGATCTTTTATATATGTAGATATATATGTATATTGAATCTCACATGGACATGTCTTCAGAAAAAATTTATGGTTTAAGTAGATGTTAATGACTGTCCTATTTTGTATAAAGTATGTATGTGTTGATAAAGTGTATTGTGTTTTCCTTATATAAATTTAATTTGTTGTTAGAGTAATTATGATGATAATAATAATAATGGTATTCATAGTGATGATGATACTTGGGAATAAATCCGATTAGTGGTAATTCCACCAGATATCCTCGTTACCACCATTGCTACCATTGTTGCTGTAATAATTGCTACTGGAGTTGAAGTTACTACCCCCATAACCAGAATAATCTAAAATAGAAAATATTATTTGATTTTGTTTAAATCATACATTACTAAACTAAAACATCAATTTCTATCTTACATTCATTCAAATATTACATTATGCATCAATATTACTTTATTGTTTGATTTTAAATATTATTTCATTATTTCAAACGTTTAAAATATTTTATTTGTAAAATGCATTATTAAAACGCAATATTTTTTTATACAAATGTAATAAGTAAACGGATTTTTTTAAAATGTAAAAACTACTCACTACTCGATCAGTATAGAATTTATTTTTGTTTAATCAAAATAGGTAAATTAACATTTAATTCCATGTGAAAAGTGTTTTTTACTCGTTTTATTTTTACCAGTCACATGGATCTTCGTATTAACTTTTTCCTCATAATGAAATTATTCAGTATAAAGATTAATCATTAATTTATTTTTATTTTATTAAATATTAAAATTGCATTCCCCACAAGTCAATAAATGACTAAATAATAAAGAATTCATTTACAAACTAAGACTTAAGAATTTATAAGTTTTAAATTAAAAAATATTTTCAGTGACAATTAAATATAATAGTTATTTTACATATATGTTTATATATTATACAATTTAGATAATTATATCATAAAAAAGTATTTGAGCACACAATTTTTAAAGAATAAGTAACATTAAATTACTTGCATAAAAAAAGATTAGGTAAAAAAAAAGGGTAGTTATTTTGCATAACACTATGAATTTTAAGATCCGAGAAATAATGATTTTGGAAAATTTAAAACATTTATTTATAAAGTTCAACTTTTAAGTTCCAGAAAGAAGTCATATTTTCACTAATTAAATTCCTATGACTTTGTTATGTGATATTCCGATTGATGTCTAATCGACATAGATACCCGGAGAATATTAAATTCTGGTCGAGAACCTTAGTGTGTTACAAGCCAGGCTCATGGATTATGTTGCGTAAACGTTCCCCAATTTCTACTGTAGCATATTTAGAAAACAAACATTTGCGGAGCCATAAAATCCCTTTGGACTATTATTAGAAAGCAACACTTACAAAGAAAAAAGAAAAAGCCATCCCAGTGGCAATTTAAGTTTCTATTTAATTTATTTTAGAATATCTACAAATATGGAATTAAAATGCAATATTATTAAATAAATGTATTTATATCAATGTTTGTTTTCATGCATAAAAATTAACAAAAATATAACAACAGTTTTATTTTATTTATTTAGATAATATACAGAAGAATTCATACGATTAAATAGTTATCTTGAATATTATGATGGTGATGATAATTTTTCAATGGAATACAATTCAGACTTACACGAAGGTTATATTATTTATCTTTTTATAATCAAGAACGTCCGTATGCAAATATGAATTATAAAGTATTACGTAACTAAGATTTTTCATCAGAAATTACTTTTAATTTTATATCAAGAAAATCATTTTTCTGCAAATGGTAAGCTCCTTGAATTATGACACGTGTGATGAAGGATTTTACGTTTCTTATGAAAAAAATAATCTCGTTGAAAAATATTCTATTTTATTTCATAAACCAAAAAAGAAAACTACAAAGTTTAAATGAGTTTCTCATTCAAATGTAACTTTCTGGTAAAAATGTAATATCAAATTTTGTGACATTATACTTTTAAAAGATCTAATATCAGATCAGAGTTGGATTTGATGTTAAATTTTCAAATGATATTTCAATCTCTATTGAACATCAGGCTTGACAGTAAATTTCCTTTTAGGTTTTTCAACATTTGTATACATTGTATAATTATTTAATTTAATCAATTAATTTATAAAATTAAATAGATAGGATATTAATGTAAATTGTAAACAAAAAGATATAACGAACATATTTTTAAAGCATTTCATTATCAACAAATATTTCCGTTGAAAAAATAGTTTGTAAAAATAATTGTTCAAATTGAAATTAAATCAACAAATAAACAACACAGTTTTACACTATTTGAACCATTGTTAGAAAATATACATACAGATTTTGCTTGATTATTTCCAGTGTGTTAGTTTTTTCAGAATTAAACAATGTGGTAAATTTCATTACATGAAAATTTTACTACACATTTTTCTTTCTATGTAATAAGAGTAAAACTAAAAATAATAGAGTTATAGTTGATGAAATATAAAATGTATAGAACTGGGGTAGGCAATTGCCGCATTGCAGTTTATAATTAGATGGATTTTCGTACAACCTAGAGTTTATGTAACAGGAATTGCTGTTAATGAACGGGAGTTACGCCAAACAAATTAATGTTTCATAGATTATTAAGCGTGGTTGTAGTGGCAGAAATCCACCAGAAAGTGGATGTATAAAGTCCAATGTGCAACAGTACAAGTACGGGTAATTACTATAAAATGATAATGATTTATTGTAATGTACTGGTAATTAATATAAAAGGATAATGATTTATTGTAATGTACTGGTAATTAATATAAAAGTATAATGATTTATTGTAATGAAACTTTAACATCAGATGAGAACTATTGCGTATTGTTTAACCAACATCGGTTTTGAATTATAATAGCTAAATTTGTAAATTTAACGGATTTACATTAACAACGGAATGTTTACATTTTTCGTTCAATCGTTCTCAATTTCCACCGCACGACTAGAACGCACGAAGCGGTAGAGTCACGTCATTCGTCCCCTCTATGCAACCGTCTCCCCAAACGCGCAGTGCCCTACTCTGACCACTCAGCCCCACCAGAATTGATGAGGTCCGAGCGGTCAGTCGGAACGAACAGTTACCCACTAAGCGGCAACCAGAGAGGAACTCTTTGGTATAAGCAGGAGACCTGATTGATGCTATGTAAATTTTATTCCGTTTCGTTTTTCACTTAGTCTAAACGATGTTGTTGCTCTTAATTTACCTTTTTCTTTCTTTGATTTTGTCATTTGAGTTTGATTTTCTTAGTTTAAATTTGAAATATTTCCTTTCTTTTCAATTAAGTTAGTTTTGTTTTCGCGATCGCGGTTTTCAGCTTCGCGGTGTTATTTATCAATAAGCTAAGGCGAATTGAAACCACGTAAGTACACAAGCTGAGGAACTCGACTTGTTTTCTAATATGCAAGGTACTTGCATATTAATTGTCTTTATTGTAATTTCTGTCAAGACAAAGGAACTTTGTCTAGAATTAACCAACAGGAGGAACTCCTGATTCTCTTGGTTTGCCATATCTGAGGAAATCGGATATGTTGTTTATGAGATTTACGCGTCGTTTTAATTCTTTTGTTTAGAAGGTTGCGTAGGGCAATCCTTGCTGCGTTAATTTTGTATCGAACGTTCCGTCGGGCATTACTTGCCGCATTATTTTGTTTAGAAGGTTGCGTAAGGCAATCCTTGCTGCGTTAATTTTGTATCTAACGTTCCGTCGGGCATTACTTGCCGCATTATTTTGTTTAGAACGTTGCGTAAGGCAATCCTTGCTGCGTTAATTCTTAGTTAAATTACAAAGAAAAAACGGATAGCTGTAAATCCGATATTTGTGTTATTTGACATTTTGTTTTGTATGAATAAATGGTTAGATGTTTCAATACAATTTTCTAACACTGTTGTGAATTTTTCACATGACGAACACCTTCCCAAAGTTTACGGCAATAAAAATAACATATTTTGTTAAAAATTTTAGTAACGCGACGAATTTAATACCAGCTCGCAAAAACACTAACAATTATAAATTACTGGAGTTATGAATTAACTCCATTTTTGATCTTGGAATCCAGCAGTCATTAATAATATGATAAAGTGGACTCACGATGATATATTTTACGTATTTATGATCCATGTTAATGTTGAGCTAAAGGGAGAATAACGCAGGAGGAATCTTCGGTAGTGTAAAAGAATAACTCTAACCTTGTTTGACGCCTCAATTTCTTACAAACGAAGCAGTCGAAAGTGTTAAAAACATAATAAATGTAATTTTAATAATGTATATTTCTGTCTGTTTTTAAAGTAACAATTATAAAATATATTTATATAAGACAAAAAAAAGAAAGAAATGGAATAAAATACAGACATTTATACAGGAAAATTATACAAGAGGTATTGAAAATCAAAAGGGGTTTAGCAAAAAAACATTAGTCAATATATTCATTGTGAATCATCAGGAGCATATTGAAAATGTAATTAAATCAAAAAGATTCGATTATGAGTGTAGAAAAAACAAACATTTTAGGGTTCAGTAAAACGTGGGAGAAGAAAGAGAAATAAGCGCAGTAAAGGAAAGATAAAATAGAAAAGGTTGATTCGTTTAAATACCCAGAATTTTGTCTCTATAGATCCGTAAAATATGAAGAACATGTTAGAGAATTAGGAAGAATAAAAAGCAATAAAATTAACATGGGGATTAGAGAATAGAGATTACAAAGAGGTAATTTCAGACAGTTATACGGCTGTGTAATTATTATGCTAATAGTGTAGATCGTGTTAAGTTGAAGAAGAGGGAAGGAAGGAATGAAAAGAGTTAAAAATCGAGGAGATTAATAAGGAAAGGTACAGTACAGAAAGAGAAGAGTATTATTACTCTATGAAATAGATCAAACATTTTAGAAATAGAAAAATTAAGGAAACAGGAGAAAGACTTTAAAGAATCATGTAGGAAAGAAACAGGGATAGGGCTTAGAGATTTTTCAGATAGTTTACGAGGTCAGTTGAATTGCGAAAGCGATATGCGGTAATTTAGAAAATGTAAATAAATATTGGATGAGTAAGAAAAAAATACTATAATAATGGGCAGAATATATTGATACATTGTTGAAAAATGTGTGATAACGAAAGAGTGGGTTGCTGCAATAAGAGGTAACAACCAAAGAAAACATAAAGATATTCGTAAGTCAATATATTAGTAAAACACATTTAGATGTTTTCATAGTATTACGCAAAGAAACAACGATATATAGTGTATATTGAAGTGACGTATAGCATAAGGATGCGGAAAAAGCGTTAAAAAGAATATAGTGCGAATGAAAAATGGTAGAATAAAAGCCCGAGAGATGGGAACTGACACAAAATGTAAAAACTTATATAATATCGCGTGAGGATACATCAAAGATAAAGAGTTGTTCATCAAGTCCATTTTTCGGTTGTAAAAGATTGAAATAAAATTTTTAAATTATTATATAAAGAAATACAATGAATAAAGCATAACAGGTTATAGAAAGAATCTTTATTTCAGATTAAAGCAAAATGAAATCAAATAAAGTACAGTCAAGTGAATAATGTTAAGTAATTCAGAGCACAGTAAATTGATTAAAAATTAATAATCAATACAAATTAGATAACTCACGTATGCAACCAATACAATAAAAACAGATCACTCAAAACACAAGAAAAAATGTCAAAATCATTAAGTAAGCAAAATTAATTTTGCGCTACAGACACAAACTTAAATGT
>JABFOX010003746.1:0-10059 GCA_022817665.1 Axea sp. ZL-2020
TTATTTAAAAATATTACACATTGTTTTCTGTAAGCCTGATTTATAAATATGAGAAATCCAAAAACAATAATTATGCACCAAATGCATGCGCTGCATACTTCGTCGTAATCGTATCGATTTATGTAAACATAATTTGCCTGGGAAGAAGCACAAGAGTGAAATATTTGTACGGATATGTATTTAAAAAAAACCTTACAGAAGTACTTACCATTCCACATAAAGCTATGACAAATACGATACACTGAATAATATCCGCAAGTAAAACCGCTAGTTTACTTCTATTCGGCCAAATACCTACCAACGTATAAACCTTTTTTATCAACTTATAATTATAATCGTATATTCTTGCATGATTGATATAGAATAACGAATTTTCTTTTCTAAAATTATAGTCCACTGTTGTCGATGAAGCAATGTGGTCCATCTTTTGCACCGTGTAATCAAGTGTTCTTAAATTGTCACCAAAAGTCCACTTTCTTAAGTGCGATGAAAAGTCCAAAGTTTTTTCAAATAGCAAAAATTAGTATAGATTTCACTCTTCCGATGTAAAATCAGTAAGGAGTTTATTTCTCGTTCTTCAATTTATTCTATTAGATATAACTTTACAATTTTATTAAATAGCAATGAAGCAATTTCTATAATTGCATAATTCGAGTGCAGCTGTAATAGCTATACAACTTATGTATATAATAAACTTAATATGTCATTAAAAGTAATTATCAATTTCTTTTAATGTCGATATACAATTTCTATAAGTCGTAGTACTTAGTATATAAACCGTTAGAAATGGTCATAACATATATTTAATTTAAAAATACGTTTAAAAGATTGTTTAATATCGTACAATTTTATGTACTATCCTTTAAGTGTGCTATAAAATAATTGTCTATTTTGAAAATTATAATACAAAAATAATGGTATGTATTTGTAATGAATAGGTTCTATATTATGTGTTAAAGTCATTCGTGGGTATACAATAGGTGTTTGACAAAAGGTTGTTTTTATTCGTGGTACAGTATTGCATAAAAATAAACATAAACAAGCGAAAACCGCTGTTTCGCCAAATGAATTATCAGGTATACTTTAGTTCACTTGGTTCAGTCGTACTCTATGCAAATGCTAATATTTTGTCACACTATCAAGGGTCTTGAAAGTGGTCCGAAATTTCCAAGGCTGTAGTCCTAGGCTTTAACACTGTATATTTGTACACTGGTTTTGTACTTTATAATATATGAAAACCTCTTGATTTATCACAAGTGATAAGTTATTATTTTGAAAACAAAATTATTAGTTAAAGTTTGATTATATTTATTACGTTTCAGTGACGTTAATAAATTTGAAGTATGTTTGTTTCTGAAAAGATTTTATCCTTTAACATAAAACGGAATTATTCTTTGCTTTAAGCATACTAGATTTTGTATGTTTCTTTTTCTGGTTAAAAAAAAATAATTTTCTGTAACGTATCGGTTAGCGAAAAAAAGAAAGTGAATTGTTTGAATAAATAAAGAAACGCGAAGATTTTTTAGGCAGCAAATGAAAAGATTATTGCAAATTGTTACGGATCGAGACCGTCAAAATTAATTCGATTTGAAAAAAAATAAATGAACTGAATTGGCACCTACTGTTTGTGGCTCGTGACCGCGGCTTGTCAAAATCGACAATGTTGAATAAGAGATTATTAATTTTCTTTCTATATCCAATATTTTTTAAAAAAAAGTATTCTAAACAATAATCAGATTATGGATAATTTTAAAGTAGCTGTTATTTAACAAAACAGAATTCATTTATTTATAAACAATAATGCAATAAATAAGAACAAAATTGTTTTCACTACTAAATATTAACAACATTCAAATACCATGGAAATCCTTGTATTGTCCTGAATACTCGTTCAATTGAATAGATCAATCGTAAATAATATCAATTGTTCTGAAAGGAAAAATGCATTGTACTCGCACTCGAGAAACTCGATGTTCGAGTGTGGGAAATATAAGTTTTAACTTGCGCGCAATTCGATATTTGCATACAATAGAAACATGGAATTGAAATTAGTATATCAATCGATCATTCATTTTAAATGAATTAGAAAATACTAATTTGTAATTTCAGTGGAAGCTCGTGTCGAAAATATCAAAATTAAATTGATGTGCGGTTTGCGTATTTTCACAGCGTCAAAGAGACATGAATATACGGCACGAAGCGAGATAAATGCTAGACGCTTTATTCATTGTATTTATATTAATCATTCAAATATTAACCTAAATTACACAAAAATTTTTTTCGGTAAGATTATACTGAACAGCATCCTCCTGTATTTGCACCGTTATTATTTTCATTGGTTATTATGAAAACACTTATCAATTTCAGTATTAATATATTTATTATTAAAAATACCAATACAATAATCCTTCCTTCTGTTAATTTTACAGATTTAATATTACCATTGTGGAATTTTGAATGAACGAGAATAGCTTTACCTACCAAATTGGAAAATGCCTTCTTTTGGTGCAAAGGAGCTTCAACGGATAATGTCGGCCTTTCACACCAATTAATTATCAACGTTTCGTTCATCGATAACTGAGACGTCAAGAAATTCGTTTGTCATTCTTCTTTACTTCGAATTCATTTAAATATAATAACTTTTCAATATGATGACCGAAAAAAATTGCACATCTTAAAAAACATTAACACTTTACTATAAAATTTTACTATAAACTTTACTAAAAGTTTAAAATATTAATTACTAAGTCATATGCGTAATACACGATATTTATAAAAATATAATGATTTAACTGTAAATACCAAATTCACGTGGGTTAAATAATTATTCAACGACAAATAATACAGATCTAATAAATAGTAAAATTTGTATTATAAAACAAAACTAAAGTTTAGAAACCAAGTGAAATCGCTGAATAATTCGTAACCAATGTCTCCTTTTGTACGCATTGATGATTTTGATTTTTCTCCTATCTGACGATACACATCCTGGCACACAGTAGTTTATCATTTTACCTACGAAAATAAAAATAAACTGGAACTGAGAATAATAGTATACAATACTTTCTTAATTAACAATTAGTTAACAATTAATGAACAATTAATTGTCAACAATCAACTTATTAAAGTTTATACAATAAAAATACGAAGACCAGTTGTATTTTATTTCATCATCGACTTTATCCAATTGATGCTTGGTTTAATATCAATTTAAAAAATAATCGCAATTGATTCTTCATCAACATGCGTATCAACGTGGATATTGGTACCAATTGGTACTAAACCAAATGTAACTTTTTAGAGTTGACAAATGTTTTAAAGTACGATGTTTAAGACTCGCTTTTGATGAGGGATATGTTTCAGGTATGATGAAAACGCCATCTTGAAGTGTACCCCATCAACTAAACTTATTGTTACCCGAATTACTTGTAGTTTGTCCCCCCTGTAATATGCTAATAAAAACTGTTCACGTTTGCTCCTCGACCTCCTCGACGTTACTTTGCGTTTATCGAGCGAAAGAGTCGTGAGATTTCGTCGGCGGGACGCGAGATGTCGCAGTGGAGCTGCTTTCCCAGCCCAGCGACTCTCCGCGGTAACATCAGGTCGGAAGAGTTGGGCGCCACCGATCTGTCGCGCCTGCTCGTACTCATCTTAATTCAAAAAGCAGTCGCAAGCGACCCCGAGCGCCACGGAGCGCCAAAGTTTGGAGCCCCGACCAACATCCAAACACAAACACACGATCCTCGCGACGAGTCGCTCATCTGGGATTTTAACAGTGCTTCGCAACGTTCGGTTAAACCCGGTCGGTCACGCTCCGTTCCGTTTTTCACGGATGATCTGTGTCAAAGATAAACGACGCTTGGTTTACGATCGCATTCAAGTGCCCTTGAAGTTTAGTGCAGAAATTAATTTTAGTGCCACTTGCCGACTCGATTTGTTTCATCTTTCGTACAAATGACAATCCTCGAGCCAGTCAGTGCCTTTTAATGCTCCATCGCTCGGTTTTATGACGTTCTGTTGGTGGTTTTGATTCACAACCAGTGCTTGGATATGCGACTTTTTAACAATGAACGTCCCAATTGTGGCCGGGGATGTGGAGGACGATGATTTAAAACCCAGATTCGTCAGGGTACGTTTCGTAAATGAGTCAATAAGCCCGATAAGCTCCAAAGTCCGAACAACGTAAAACTGACCGAATGTAACGAACAGAAACGTAAACTAATAAATATTCATTTTCAGTGTGAAATGTGAATATTAAACTTGAAACGGTAATATTGCTGGTTTAAAAAAAGTACCTCTATGGGAACGAAAGGCGAATTCTGCTTTGAATAAAAGTGCATGTAAGAGTGCATGAAAGTGCATATAACTTTTACTTTTGTTAGTTGTTATACACAAGAGAGTTGACACAAGGATTATTGCACGCAGTGCACTATTGAATTATTGAGAAATAACTGATTGAATTTTTTTGGAAGGGGGGGGGGCGATAATGGAAATACGGCAAATCGGCATTTAAATCAAATACGGAGGAAACTGAGTTTCTCGTTTATTGGAATAAAGAAACTCGATGACTGAAAAGCGGATGAAAAGCACGAGAGTTGGAAGAATGAATTTAAATATCAATGAATATTAATTCAAGTAAAATTGGGAGTTATGAATATTTATTTGTGATTTGAAAAAAGACTGACAAAGTCATGTTTACTTCTGTGCTGGGTGAACAGGTTTGTTGGTTTTTTCAAAATTCTGTCAATTTCCATGCATACGGAATTCTCATACATGCATAAACAAATTGCTCACAAATTCATTTCGTTTGATATCCCCTGACATTTGAATTAATCTCTTTTCAAATTCTGAACAGTTTCGTTGCAACTCGGCCCGCGGTTTCAAAACGTTTGCCATTTTTCAGCCGATTTTCATAAGATGCCAGAAAGTTGAGTTAATTGAACATTGAGCAACATATTTACAATATATTTCAAAGCTCTTGTGACAACTCTGGAATTTATGCACAGCAGCTTATAAAAGTAAAAGTTTCATAAACTCTTTAATACGCTCCTATGTGCACTTTTGTACACATCCCAATAGACACTTCCATTTTGGATACGTCGACTCGCATACTTTTGTGTTGCTGATCATATTTAGATAAACGGTGCGGGTAACCATTGATACATCCATTGCACAAGTTTCCTTAACTTTGGGGAAAACTCGTTTCACGGGATTGCATTTTAATGAACGGTTGATTAACTGTTTGATGTTTCAAAGTATTCAACTCTTACTGTGTATCGAACACTGAATGGAAAGGAGGAAAAGGTTATTGGGTAACGCATTCCACAAAGCTGTTTACCTGGATTGACGCGTTTTATTTTCTATGACATCACCTACCGTGAATTTTTTAAACTTATCCAGCGAACAACATTCGTAAAATTTCGTGTTGCAAAATTATTTCTTTCCCATTGCAAAATTAAGCATTCCAGACCCAGGAGAAATTATTCGAACCAGTTGGAAAGATGTTTCGCAACTACGAATAACTTTTAAAATAATAAAAAAAAAAAAAAAACTATCGTATTTGGAATAATGATAGTTTGAAAATGATAATTAAATGATAATGCGTTTAAATTATGCATTATAGTAAAAAAGCACGCCGTGTGCATTTGAATAACAACTTTTTGTCGGACGCGCGAGAGGTTTTCTTTGGTTCTTATGTAACTGAAAAATAACAGTCGTTTTCAGATAATGAAATCAACTTTTTTCGTAATAAGGAGACAAATATTTCTCGAAGGTTTTTTATCGCGTTGCGATTCTTTATACAAGATTATGAAAGAAGTAAGATTGAAAGGTATATCGTGCGTTATCAGTCTTTTGCTTATCAACATATTTTCGATCGAAGCGCAAGCAAAAGAACGAGAAAATGCACCGCATTTTTCATGCAGGTGTACAAAGGAACATTTGATGGAGAATCTCGCTAAACTCGCTTAACCAGTTTCATTAATTTTCAGTTAGATAACTCATGAATTATATCGAGCTAGGAAAAATAAGAGGCTTACGAATAAGGTTTCGAGAAAACTTTGGCCAATGTGTTGAAATTTCGGAAGGTGTGCGCAAGATGGATCTCAAAAATGCTAACAGAAGACCACAAATAGTTGGTACAGCATGACCATTTAAAAACCGCCATATCACTTGCAAAAGTGAATTGACGAAAATAGCGATTATGCAGAAAAGTAGAAGAATGTTCAATCTTCAAAACTATGTACCATGTATTGAAAATAAGTGTTCGTCTGTATTTTTAAACTAATAAAAGACCTTCTTTTTGTTCTAATTTTTTTTGTTTCACTTAAAAAGCGGTACGATTACCCTCGTACCTTTTTCTTTAAATGCAAACATTTTTAAATTCATGTCCATGTTGAATATCAAGCCATAAACCGTGACTTGACAGTTTCCAATGCGGAGTTCAAATAAAAATGATAATGAAATATTGAAAAGAGCTGTTCCATAAGCACGTTCAGCGAAGATCGTGTCGCAGACTCTTGAGAAAAGCAAGCAAATTAAGGAGCGCGCTTTCCCGCCGTTTAGAAAAGGTTTTTTATTTTTTTAAATTCTAATTCGATGGTATTTGGAGAAAATGATATGTAATATGAAATAAGTAAACAAAGAACCTTTTACACGTGGCGAACGTAAAAGGAACGATTTTACGCACGGGTATTGATTTGCGCGATGAATGAATTCATCGTTGCATCAACGGAGTCAACGAAGAAGAGCCGAATGACGAATCTGGTGGATTCGGTAATCACGCCAACTGGCAAAGACGTTGTTATTAAACAGCAGAAATAACGTAATGCATTTTTAATGGTCACAATTAAAACGCTTGCGGTGATTATTTCAAAATTACCTTTCGGCAAAATAATCGAGATCGCTTTTCCAATCGTATTTACCATTATGCAATTTATAAATGTGTTTATTTCGCAACGAAAAGTGACGCAATTTTCAGCTTGGGCTATTTTGCACGATCCGTGCTTCGAGTAATGAAACGTTGTTGTTTGTTCGAAAGCAAAGTTGGGAACAGGAGTAAATAAAAGACAGTGACAATTGAGAAGCACTGCACACGTGGTTATTGTTTCAAAAGTTGTACTCACGCTGTATGCGAACGTGGCAGAAGAATTGTAACCATCTGTGAAGCATCAGAAGAAAGACAATTCATTGTCCTCGGCTGATTTCACATCTCAGAATCCGCGTGCATTACGAAAAAGCGCAAATGAGAAATTGGTCTATAAGAGGAGTGCGTTCGTATTTGTTCTTCGCATGATGGCTGCTCGTACAGTTGTAATTTTGCTTTACTCAACATTTTTTTCATGTTTTATTTTTTACTCAACATGTTTTTCATGTTTTATTTTTTACTCAACGAGGACCTGAAGTTGTACTTGGAAATATATTTTTTCCTTGGTGCGTCCAAATAAGGACCTGGTGAAAAGAAACGCATGACGATGTTTCTGACGAATTCTGTAAAATGGTCGGAATTGTGGCCAAAGATATAGGTTGAAGGTTGCAATCATTTTATTTAGTTTCTGTATCAAAAGAAAGAAAGTTGGTACAGAAGGCGGCGGAGTAATATTGCATGTCAAAAAACTTTTTCACTGGGGGAGACTTTGGAACTTTCGAAGTCTCAAAACAGATTAGACTGAACAGTGTATTTAAAACCGAATAGGTCACGTTTGGATCAAAGTTACTTCATAAAATAAGTTAATTATTTATTTGGTTACACGGCCGAGTTCTTGCACAAGGATGTGTTTGTAAATGCAAATGTTAAAGTAGCATGTGTTAGGAGAAAGAGAGAAGTGTAAAGCATGTTAACCGAGTTAACTCTTCAATGCCATTCCACTTGTTTATAATTCGTTGAAGTTGATTGAATTCCACGCCAACGTTTAAATAAAAATTTATATTTGTGTAATTTTTATATAATGTTATTTTATAATTGTATATGTATATGTATATAAATATGTATATTTAATTATATAATATAATTATATAAATATAAGTATAAAACATAAATATAATACAATTTTATATTATATAAATTTATATATATAGAATACAAAAATTAAACAATTCTTCGGCCGTTTTTTGTTTATCTATTATCCATCAATCAATCTTGATACTCGTCTGATCTGTAATTTTATATTTCTGTTGTTTAGAGTTACATTTTAAACTGATTTAATCTGAAATTTGATATAGCTATATATATATATTGTTTATTTGTGTATAAAATGTCTTGAAATACTGCGGCAAATCACTTACAGTTAGAATTAAATAAATTGTAATAGAATAAAAATAATTTCTAATCTTGATTAGGTGGTGCGAAATTTGTTTTTGGAAATTTAAATTTGTTGTTGATATTTCTTACGTCTAACATTTCTAACGTTGTTTCTGTACATTCAATAACTGGAATTTCAAAACTTCAAATATTTGTTACGAGTTTTGTATTATTTTTTATTATTAATAATCGTTTCATAATGGTGCTCATTTCTATACATTAAAATGTATTTGCAAACACACAAAATTATATTTTGATATGATTATATCAGTAAACACACCAAATTTTATTTTTTACAGTTTCATTTGTACACAACAGCTATGAAATCCTCTTTTGAAATCCTCTTTTTTCCCTTTTTATATAAATTTATTGATTTCATTCGAAAACTTGTGAAATTAGCAATATATATTCTGCTCTTGCTAATTGTTTTCATTTTGCTCACTTCGTTATTATAAAAAAAGCAAAGTTACGATTTTATAGTTTTTGTTTTTTTTATAGAATTACTATTTTTCTCTTTTTTTATATTTGTACGTTCCAATATAATCAATCTTTTTTTCTTATATTTCTATCTATACAATTTGTACTGAGGAAATTATTTTTCAGCATGTTTGTTACTATTGAAATATTATCATTGTGAAAACTTTAATCCGAGAATAATATTGCTTTATCATTAAATTATAAATCATTACAATTTTTTATTTTCTTCATTGATTTCTCATCAATCGTAAAACCCTTCGAGAACAAATTCGCCTGTTCAATTCTTTGCACATCAAACGCATTATTTTCCTATTAATTAAACAAAAAACGCCCGTTAAATAATACTTTAGAAAAGGAGAGTAAACCAAATTCATTTTGCATTTTCTAAGGACTTACTGTAATTTCTAAGGTCTTACTGTAATTTAAAAAATTGTGTAAAAAATGAATTCAACTTCTTCCAAAATTGTCGCGTTTCTGTTTCCCCATTCGTTTTACAAAAAACACAACTTTGATTCATTTTTACGTTCGTCTGGCTCGTAATAAAACTCAGACGATGGACCAAAAGTAGCATGGTGAGCGGTCGTACATGTGTTTCACTTTGAGAAAGAATTTCATGAAATCGAGGTTAAAAACTTTATCTGAAATACTCGGAGTCAAACTCCGCGCGGTATGTAAATATTTAATCGATAACACTTCTCTCGATTAAAACGTAGAAACATTTTCCATTTGCTTCGAGCCGAATTTCCACATTCCTGAAATGGTGAACGTTTTACAGCCGTTATTGCAACGCGGTGCCAAATTGAAATGTACGAAAATGTTGAATTTTTAGCGTCGTTCTGTTTTATTCGTAATAATGAAAAACGCGTCGATAAGCAAAGCAAACTTTGTTCGCTATTTGAACAATTGTATTATATTAACGCTCATGTGTTTGCTTTTAGTACGGCTTCTCATTCCGCTTACGTCTGAAAGAATTAATTCCGCGAGAACTCGAGCTTCTAAATCAACGGAGTAGTTTCACAAAAGTATTACCAACGCGGTAAACTTTTTTTCAAATTTCATTTCGCTATCAGCGACGATCAAAGTGCAGTTAAAATGAATTTTACGAGCCAAATATAATTGAGCTGTTAAGGTACCATTTTTGCATGAGATTGGAACAGAATAATGCGCAATTACTCACTTCTTGTGCCAGCTTTGATTTTCATTTTTCAAGAAAAAACCATTGAATTGGATCCTGAAAATCAAGTACAATTAAATATAGATTGATTTATGTAGCAATGAAACAA
>JABFOX010003747.1:0-10057 GCA_022817665.1 Axea sp. ZL-2020
AATAAAACGATTTATTAATTATTCTGTAGTTTAAGTTAGTTTTGTCAATATATTTTAACACTCAATGATAATAATTAAAGTTTGTGAAATTATCTGAAAATCATGCATATTACACTTATAAAGGTTTTGAGATAATTCTTTATTTTTCATGCTCCAGTCTTGATCAAGAAAGATGTTCATGAACCTCTTGACAATAATGCATTATTTTAATACAATATCAGACATAGAGAATTTCTCTAGGATAAAAGATTTATTTGTTAATTTTACATAAGTCTTCAAAGAAAGAAGATTTATCATAGACTCATTAATTAGAAATTCCACGCCTATTTTCTAAATGGAGTTTCTATTTGGAATTTGTACAATATCTAATATCTACGTAAGAATTCTATTTAGATTCTAAAAACATTAATGTATAAATGGAAGTACGAATTTCTCTTCCATTCGTTTGCAATCCTGTCAGAAAGAATTAGTCGATGCAAATTAGTAAAGGTGATCCAGCCTTCAGCTAACCTGCGTTCAGATCAATTTTTCAAGGATCAGTCTAGAACCGAATTGAACGTTCTAGTAAAATTTATCGAAGACTTTTAGTAACATAATCATGTTGATTATTTATCATTAAACTGTAATTACGTCAAACTAATTTCGAATCAAGTTGACGCAAAAACGATTAGAATTTTAATTCATTTGCAAAATGGATGGATAACACCGACTACGTTTAATTGAATTTCGTTTTCTGAGATGAATTCATCATTGCGAATCCATTGCTGGATTATGCCAGCCACGAATCGTTAAAACTAACGTCAAATACACTTGCCGATAATAGGGCCTTTATTGTAACCAAAACGCTTCGGTCATAACTCTAACAAATATTGTACATGTATGCGATTGTGCGTAAGTGCAACGGTAATTGATTTCGTACTTAACACTAACTTGTCATTACGAGATTCTGTTTCGTATGTTACAACATGATGAATTAAATAACTGTTTTTACATGGTGATTACAAAATGATCGCTATGCTCTTCGTTAAAAAAAGTTTGTTACTTATTTGATTCGTTATTTCGCGACTTTATTATTTCATGTTTGCCGTAGAGACGTATCGTTCAAAGCACCGTCCCACACGCTCAGCAATAAAAATTCACGAAATCTCGTAATTACGACCAGCGTCTTCTACAGCAAGTTAACAACGATAAGCTCATTTTTATACACTCAGAATAAAATATATAATATTTACATAATAAGAAGGTATCGTGTTTACAAAAAATATCCAATTCAATTATCTGTTTTGGTTTGTTTTGTCTTATTTTCTTCCCCCTCCCCCCCGGTCGCTTTCAACATTGTTAATAGTAACATAAAACAATACAAAACACCGTGTTTGGTAAATATGTTTCACATATGCTTGTTGAATATGTTATATATAAACATTCACATTTGTTTAACACATCTCTTATATAATATAATATCGTATAATACTTTTATGTATTTATATTTATATATATATATATTTTTTTTTGTTTTTATTTTTATATTTGTGTGTATATACATACCTACATACATACATACATACATAAATACATACAAACATACATACATACATCAATCATACATACATACATACATACATCAATCATACATCAATCATACATACATACATACATACATCAATCATACATCAATCATACATACATACATACATACATACATACATACATACATACATACATACATAAATATATGTACACACACACAAACATTTGTATAATATACTATGTAATTTATTTATAAATTTAGTTTAATGAATTAAACAAAATATTAAAATATATTTTAATAATTTAACAAGCAATAAAAATACTCATAATTTTAAGTATATAATTAATACATTTTAAAAGATGAAAATAAAAACTAGAAATATTAGTTTGACTAGAAATATTAGTCAGACTTTGCATTAATATTTATGTAATTGTCTTATGACAAAAACTATTTTTCAATGGAAGAAGCTTTTTTTATATAAAAAAGGACTTAATTTATGTAAAAAATTTGATGTAAATTAACAAACCGATAATAAATAGTTTAGTTTTACTTCTATGAGAATAAACATTGTTAATTAAACATTATTAAATAGTGAATTAAGTTGAATTAAACATATCGGTTTAAATATATTTATGACTTTTCCTAAAATCATTAAACAATTTCTGGTACATTCAATTATTAAAAATCAGGAATATAATTTCAAAAATATGTGTATTTGTTACTGTAATATATAATATTAAAATTAACAAAGGTTTATAAATAAAATGATAAATAAAACACTTGGACTGTCAAAAGTAAAAATCAAACTTACTTAACTGTCTGAAGGCAATTGGTCGTAATTCTGGTCAACTTAACCTCATTTGGTATGTTTTCAAGATGATTAGAAAGGATATCGCAGTATTCTGCAGCATCCTTTAAAATAACCATAAGAATGCGTCCTGTAAACTGATTACTTTTTTTTAACAATTAATTTCATTGCGAAATCTACCGTCCTCGTGGACATGAAATTCATAATCGATTGAATCATAATAAGTTTTTTAGCAAACTGGTAATAAACGTGCAGATGTATGAGTGATTATAGTTGTATCGCGTTTCCCATTGAATTTGATTGGATGTGACAAAAACCTTGCACTTGACGTTATAATTTACAATAATGACAGTTAAATAACAATTGAGTATTTACAAGTGGGAATAAATGTAATCGCTATCGAATTTCTTTAAGTCGAACTAACACCAACTTGCTGACAGGTCAACACTGGCCAATAAACCAACATTAACGAACACATCAACCATATAACACTACTCAATGTCTGCTAACTTCGTGTGAATAATACACGAACTTGTCGTAACTAGAGTAGAGAGGTCGTGTCAGTCAAATTTTTAATGTTTCTCTTGGTAGCGTATATCGTTTGTTGGTCAAAATGTCTAACGTATTTTGATTATGATTTAAAATTAAATAATTATAAGTTATTAGTTATATTTGGTGTGCGTGTGTTTCTTATTTTTATTAATAGTACGTCTTGTTAAATCTATATCTATCTATCTATCTAAATAGTACGTCTTTTATGCTTTAATTTTTATTTATATAAAAAGGGTTGCGTTTTATGCTATGTTTATTTTTATTATAAATTGTTTATTAAATTAAGTACACCATTTTACAAACTTTACATCATGTACATAGTGTTTAAAGAAGTAACAAATATATCGATTTTTGAAATTATTTTACACGTTTAAATACAAAGAAATCATTATATTTACTACTTCTAACAACTGAATTATTCTGTAAATATAAATATCATCTGTACAGTTTATTTCATAATGTATACATTAAAAAACGTTTCGACATATTGGGCACGTTGATTTTTGACTCGTATTAAACCACTTATACTGAAAAAACAACATGAAAAATATAAAGTATTTCATCATTAAATTAGATATGAAATATTTAATCAATATTTCTACTTACCAAACAAGGCGTATGAAATTTTTTGCGACACGTTCGACATGATAATTTTGGTATTTCGTAAGTATTGAAATGCATAATACTGAAGCAGATGTAGCACTCTTCAACGCCACTAAATTTTTTATCTAAACACTTTTTCCAAAGTTTGAGTCCATCCAGTATAGATCCATTCTGTTCAAAATGTTATACTTTTAATTTGTTATTAGTTAACTATAATGTTATTATAATATACATAATAAATTCAAATATAATCAGTATTTCAATAAATAACGTTTTATATTTAGTTTTTGTATCATACATGTAATAAACAAATAACAAAAAAAGTGGCAAAAATAAATGTACGTACTTGATGGAACAAAAACATTGATAATTGCACGTAACTATTAGACCAACTATTAGAACTTTTATAATTATCTGTTGATATATAAACAGGCTTCAATGGATATTCACGAGGTAGCTTAATACACAAATCGAGTTTTGTGTCATCCATTTCATACAAAGCAGTTACTTCTCGCATTAATACATGTATTCTAACCTAAAGTTATTTAATAAATAATTAAAATTATTTTATTAATCACATTTGAATAAATTTTTTATAAATATATTATATAAGAGTGTACCTGAATATTCTCCATATCAATTAATGATTTATTACTCAGTTCTTTTTCAATTAACATAGGACTGACATACAATTCTGTAATGTTAGCAACAATACGATTTACACGAGGTTCTGTTGCGTTCCACCAAACTCTAACCAATGCAGGAAAGTTTCGAAGAAAATTTGTATATATCCAACATGCTAAGTGTTCAAGTTTATTTAAGTTCCAGTTTTCTATAAAAGTAAAGTTTTATACTTATTCAAATAAAAGTAATTTATAATTTCACGATATTTATGCACTTCATAATTCACAATTAAAATACGGTTTTAATCATCAATGTCAATTTTAAAATTACCTTCGAAATTAAGTGATGGTGCATTCACAAAATAATCTGCGTATAATGCATTTCTAATTCTAACCTCGTTCATAATTTGAGATGGCATTAATTTAAATATAGTATTCAACAGATGAGAAAAGTACGTGTCACTAAAAATACACAAAATGTATTTAGACGAAATTCCGATTAATTTTAAAGTATGAATAAATGAATGAAATTTTACCCTAATATCTCAGCATAATGACATCGCAGATTTCCATCTACTATTGCACACATTTGTAAAATTATATCCCAAAGCAGTAAGTAACCCATAGAGTAAATATACAAATCGGAATAAGGCTCTATCACAATTTTGTTTGGATCGCATAATCTGTAATGATAAAATTAAGGTCAATATAATAATGCATTTAATACAGAATATGCATAACATTTTGCAGTACAAAATTAAAAAAAAAAAAACAGAATTCATTTCTAATTAATTATCTAAATAATTTACATTTTATTTATTAATTATTATTTACAGTAGAGTATAATTTCTGTATGAGAATTTTATTAGGAGAAATTTTACCTAGATTCACCAAGTATCACTGTCATCATACTTGTAGTGCTAAGAAGACCATCATCGAATTTATAAATATTGAGAGATTTGGTAGGAACATTTTCAGAATCTATTTTCATCTTATCTTTTCTAACCATTTCTAAATGTATAAGTTGTAAAACTTTATAAGCCCCTAATTGTAAATCCAAGTTCAATGACTGTAAAAGTTTAAGACATGTTCTCAATAAATCTGTGTAGCTCACCGAAGTGTCTTTCGTTTGCTTAAAAAATATATTTCTGTCAAGTATTTGTATTGCTTTTCCAACATTATTTAGGAGAACCGTTGTGGTTCGGGGAATTTCTCTTTGGTTATAGAGATCTGAAATTATTGTATATTTCAATAATGAGCCTTTAAAAGGAATACTTTTATAATAAATACCAATAGTTATGTGATAACGAATTAACCTGAATATGTCATCCATGTTTTCGCAATTCCAGCATGAATACTGTCCATGAATACATTATTCCACTCGTCTAATAATTCCATCTCTTTAAAAGAACAACTTTCATATTCCAACATAAACTTTTGTACAGCACAGAATAATTGACAAAACGCAACTACGAATGTCATTACCTGTGACAAAATTATTGCAAAATTTATTATATTTAAAAAGTGTAATTATTTTTAAGTAAGAAATAAGTATTACCTTAATATCGTTATAATGATTTTTTGACTGATTGATAGACTGTTGCCAAGATGCCAGTGAAATGAGAATGAAATCCCACTGACAAGGTGAAATGTTATCAGGAAAATAATTGATGTAATGAGCAAGAGTTCTCATTAATTCCAACGGAAGTATCATTTCATTCCAAGTATTCTTACTGATATTGCTGAAATAGGATTAAGTTTAATAAATTGTTCAGTTGATTCAATAATTACAGTCAAATTATTAACATACCAATCTTGTAAAAGAATCGAAGGTTCTGAGGCGTGTTTTTGCGTTATTGCATTTATAATTAAATTGAATTCCTTAGTGATTTCTCTGTCGATATATATATAATCTTCATCGTTTTCATCACAGTGTAAACTTCTTATATACATCAATTTGTTTATATCCTTGTTATCTGGAATTGTACTAGTTTCAATTTGAGTCAAAACGTCTGATATTTCCTATAAAAGAAATATTGAATTAGCAATAACCATTGACAGTAAAATACAACTATATATATTACAATATTAATATCTTAAAATTACCTCAATACGCATTCTTTTAAACGAATTAGATACACCATATTCAGTTTGTAAACTGTTTAAAAGAAAACTTACATCACTGAATATTTTGCTCTATAAAAATAAATTTGAATTAATTTGTTATGTTCTGTTTTATGAATACAGATTTAATTTTAATTATCAGTTTATTTTGAATTGGCTTACAGATTTATAGTGTTTTTTGTATTTACGACCAAGCTTGATGATGTCAATAATACTTGACGTTATTACAGGTATGTCTATGAAAATTGTACCAGACTCCTCTTCTAACGAATATTTATAAAGTTTGTTAAAAATTCTAATATTACAAATAGCCCATTTTAAACAAATGTCCATAAAATCATACTCTTTAATTTTAGTTAAACTGACAGACAAGTGCTGGTCCCAGATATTCACTTCTATAGTTAAATCAGGAACATAAAGATTTCCACTCATAATTTCTGCAGGCAATATGACTTCATAAATATTTTTTATAAAATTCTCCGGTTCTATTTCGTTTGAAAATACCACCATTAATTTGGAAAATTCATCGTTTTCTTTGTTGTCATAAATTATTTTTAAGAATACTGCAGCCATAATTATAAAAGATTCTTTTATCTTTATGTCATTCCTACAAGAAGAGCATTTAATAATTAATCATGTATCTTAATGAAAGAAAGACAGAAAGAAAAAAACTAAAACTTACGGTATAATTAATTTTCTCCAAATGATTGAAGCAAATGTTTTTATGATATTAATAAGTTGTATTTCTGTTAGTTTTGGAATGAGATTGAACAGTGCTCTTTCCCAGATCTCTGATTTTACATCTAGATAATCAGCAAATTCTTCAGTCATATGTAGAAGTAAAACAGTTTTAAACATTTCTATACTTCCACTCATTATTACATCATATTCCAAAGTCAATTCAAGAAGGTCTGATATAAGTTTGACAAAATTCAATAGAGTAGAATTGTCAGTGTCCCTTGGTTCATTTACTCTATCTTTAAATGTAAATGAAAAAAGAAAACAACATTTTAGTAATTATTAATCCAACATTTTTATGAACGAATATAACAATATGTTAATTATGTCAAAAATCATACCTATATTAAATGTACATTCTTCTGTGCACATCTCTTTTAAAGGTGAACAAAGTATGCCAGAAACTGCATTTACTGCAAATTTACTAATGAATAAATCTGGAAAAAAAAAAAAAAAAAAATAAAATTTAATATCATGAAAAAAATTCACTCATTTTTAATACAATTATGAAATAAAAATACTCATATATGAGACTTATTTGTACAATGTTCTTAAAGATTTAAATTACCTCCGTCATTTGAAAGTTTGAATGCCATACGTAACAATGCATCACCATCAGGGTAGTCACCATTGAATTTATTTTTAACTATACTTTCAGCTACATCAACTAATAATGTAGTAACTGCAGCGCCTTCACACCATTCTTTAACATTACTAATATTTTTATCTTTAACCATTAAAGCGCATTTTACAGCATGATACATTATAATTTTATCGTCAATCTGAAAACAGTTTTTTTATATTTACAAAATTCACTTAATACTGAATAAAATGTGAACATTTAAAGATCTTTAAAAAAGAAACATTTATTTTGTCGAATAAATTATTATTTTACTTATAAGAAAAATCACAATATAATTTTATTACCTGTAGCAACGAATTTAATATTTTATTTTGATCTTCTTCATTAAGGTAACATAAAATACTGAAAATTAAAGGCATAATGCATTCTGCCTCTTCTTTGTTGTTCAGCATCCACGTTTTTAAATTGTCTTCATAGAATTTAAACAAATTACCATCTGTATTATGAGTTTTTGCAAGCTCCATAAAGAATTGCTTGCTTTCGAATTTGTACAACAAATCTGTGAGGTTTTTATAATTATTTTTATTAGGTTCTTTCATAACTTCTTCAAAGTAAGATCTGCAAAAAGAAATTATGAATTCTTGAATCTCATTCATAAACTTTTCATCACCATCTACAACTTTGATGTGTGTTCTAGGTTCATCTTTTTCTGAGTCAGTAGAGTCCGAAAATGTAACTTTCATAGATTTGTGAATTTTTACTTTTGGATTTTTCAGAGACACGAGTAAGTTACTAAAAGTAGTAAAATGATTCATATCAATAGATGCATCTTGCAAGTCTTTATACAATATTGCTAATTCTGCCCAAAATGCAGTAATAAGTTTCGAGTAACAATTTGATTCAGGTGCGTCTCGATTTTTACTCCAGTATCTAATTAGACTGGCTAACTCTGAGAAAAATATAGACTGCTGTGCAATAGTATTTGATAAAGTCGTTTTGACTGCGGGGATTAGCTGCAAAAAATTATTCTTTAATAACTTGAACATAATGTATAATAACGATTAACAGAACTTCTGAATCACCTGTTCTTTCATTAAGTTTGTACACATTTCCAAATCGATATAGTTATTCCGGATAACGTATCTAAAGCACTCGAAATACGTAACTATAATTGCACGAATTTCAGAACGACCAACGACAGTTTTCTTCATTTGCATACCTTCTCTCATATTTTCAAATAGTCTTGTGTAAAATGCAATCTTGTTGATGTTTAATTTCATTAAATGACTTATGAATGGTAAAAGATTTGGATAAACGGTTGTAGCACAGTTTTGTCCACTGTTTTTTAAAATAAAATACACCTTTGATAAAATGACTTTTTCGACGTTTATTGTTTCATGCCAGTCCTGTAATATTAAATGGTAATTTCTTACTATTTATAAAAGTAATTTTTAATTGAAAACAATTGCTTCATAGTATAGTAAATTCGTTAATACAATTTATAAAATTGTATACATATTCTAAAAAATGTATAAACTTAATCACCTCAATAACATTAACAGCTGTATTAACAGCTTCCCAAATTGCACCAACCAGAGGTGGTTCGGTTTCATCGATGTTGTTCATAACAGTAGAAACAACTTTCTTTTTTTCGTCATTCAATAGACACTTAGCATGCCCCATAATTGCTATTAAAACATTATAAAAAGCAGCTTTTACTGAAACATCGTTATGTTTTGATAACTTCCAAAACTTTCCATCGCTTATAATTTTTTGATGGAGGTTTATCTTCTTCTCAATTTCTTCAGTTTTAACTGTTTTAAGATAAGCTGCATAAGCTTGCAAGTTTGAAATTAAAACTCTCACATGCTTTGCTTCATTTTCTTCAGGCGATAATGTCCTAAAATTGTTTTGAACACAAAAATTGGGCTTTGTATATTAGAATAATATTTAAAAATTAGTGATATTGCAAGAACATACTTATTTGTACATAAAGATTGCTTTGTCTGAACAATGATGTGATCCCAAATGTGCAGTAAAATTTCCTCTTGACAATGAATAATTGCATTTACATATTTTTCTCCTGGGAAAGTTTCCTACAAATTTAAAATAACTTGTCATTATGCATATTTTTATGTTTTGTATTATCAATTAGTAGTATGGAAAAACTTACATTAAAGGAATTTTGAGCAGCGGAACGTGCAGGTGGATAAGTATCGTACTGAGAAACAAACCAAATTCCTGCTATTAATTTTAAATGAGAAGCTATTTTTTTGCCCAGTCGTTTGACCAGTGTTGCATGAGCTATTTGTGTTGCTTCTCGCACTTTATTTGTCACATCCATGGAAAGATAATAATATGGTCGTGGCCAAACTGGTAGAGAAGATTCAACGAAAGAAAGTTCCTCACATCGGCATAGTACAGAAAAGTGAGATAAGGACTATTTTACTTAAGTTTGAATATTATTTATATTTTATACTATTACATTAATTTGTATT
>JABFOX010003748.1:0-10057 GCA_022817665.1 Axea sp. ZL-2020
ATTTATATTACATAAAACGTTTGTTTCCAAGATAAACACATATTATGTCATCTACGTTGTTATAATGTTTACTTAATTATCTATTTTCCATTTTAAACTCAAGCGAAGTACTCTGCTGCTGTTATTTGATCTTATTTATGTGAACCAAATAAGATATTCTATAATCTTATTTTAATAAAACTCATTATTAAAAATTACAATAAAAGTATTATGTTAATAATCTAAATTGTCAAATAATTTGCTTACAAAAAAATTGTATGAATAGAAACAATTTAATACAAAAAAATATGAAAAGTGAATTTTATTAATCCTATAATTTGAATTTTCATTTTATTGATAATTAATTAATACAAATTGTAGGTTATCACTATTTTACAGAAAAAATGCAGTAATACATTTTTTATTTAATAATAAATTTATGATTTTCTTCAAAAATAAACATTAATGTAATTACTCAAAATTAAAACAAAAAAATGGGTATTTACAATTGATTATAAATTTATTTTTAAATTAAACTTTATACGTTATAAATTATTACCATTTGATATCTCACAGTTAAACTTAAAAATAATTTGTTTTGTTCAACATGAGTTAAGTACATTCATAATGTTTTTCTTTTATTGAATTAACAAGATTTTATGTTTTTAATTTGTAAAATATTCCACAAGTGTTTTATGTTCTCACATTTTTCGACAGTTTTAAAAAATAATTAAAAAAAATAATGTATGTATATGATTCTCTACTATACATAAAACACAAACATCTTTGAGTAATTCGAAAAAATGTTAATATTATAAAGCGTTTCAAACCCAAAGTTCAGTTAACAACAAATAGCTTATTTTGTATCAGTTTAAATTTAAAAACAAATAAATGAAAACAGAAAAATTGAAAAATAAAGTTAAAGTAAATATAGATCTAAAAAGACAAACATATTTTTTTATTTTCACAATATGTTTGTGTTAAAAAATGCACACCACATCAAGGACAGAAAAAAACAATAATTCGAATAATCGTCACACACGCACAGTTTGCCTCCCTCTTTTTCTCTCTATTAATAAAGTCTCCAACAGAGTATATTTTATATTTCCTATTTCCTTTATTTTATTTTTTGTTTTGATGGGAAAGTCAGAATAATCAAAAAGGGAAATAAATATTAAATAATTGATCAAATATTTAATACAAAATTAATTTTAATAATAAATAATACCGATAAAAGAAATAGTATGAATTATCTAAAATGTTAAGTTTGTAAAAACCATGTTACGTGGAAAAGCGCGAAAAACATGACCCATGGCAGTGAGAATACGGTTATATCGTTTGGGAAAATTGTCAGCCGATGAAGACGTACGCGACCGTGCGGTAAAAGTGCGCAGAAGAGCGAATCGGCGGTGCGCGCGGGGTCAGGGAAAATTGCGAAAAGACAAGAGCGCTGGAAAATGCGACGCTTGGCGTAAAAAACTTACGTTACTCGTAGATCGTAACCATAAATTTGCATCGTCGTTTTATATAAGCAACGTGCTCGTTAGAATGCAGCTACGTTAGTGGACGGGTCGCATGTTTTTCGTTAGTACGTTGCACGGGATTATAGTAGTCACCATGCTTGGGTTTTTGGTTTCGACCAACACACACACAGGACAACGAAATCGACTTACATGAATGGCGGATACGCAACTGTCGTGATTGGGCGCATGCGCCGATTATAAATAACTGTGCGTCGTGGCGTCACTACGAACCAATAATGTGGCTATGAGAAAAAGTCCCAACGGTAATTTTTCCAACTGTAACCTTCATAGCTGCATTGACAGGTGATTGATTTCAAATTGAGTTCGACCATTTTAAATCAAGAAAATTTAATAATCTGTTAGATGTCGACAGTGACTTTTTCTCTACGTGCATAAATGTGAGATGCAGAATTTAAAAATCTAAACAAAGAATTTGCTTGTGAAGAATTTAAATGAATTAAAATTCCTTTTGACACATTTCTGTTGTGTTTAAAATGTTATTTCTTAATTCTTTATTTTTGTCAGAATAATCAGTGTTTAGGTTAAATTATTTTAAAATTCATATTTAAGAAATAGATCAGTTTTAAGAATTTCACTCTGATTAATTTATGATCGTACACTTTTTTGCACTAACTCAATTAATACATTCAAGATCTTTCACCTTAAAAGGTTGTATTAATTCTGCAGTCACGAAATTAATTTATTTTAAATTATTATTATTAAAATATTATGTTCGCCAACATGTGAAATATCAAATAATTCTTTATGCACTGGAGAAAAATATTTATAGTTAAAATAAATTTTTCATAGAGAATTATTGGTTGATTGTTTTAATTTTTTCACAACTCAAAAACAAAATAAAAAATTATATAACAATTCACTATAAAGTTATATTGTTAAATCCAATAAAATTTTAAATGCAATTCAATGTATTTTAAATACCCGATTTGTTCAGAAATCTGTAGGATCGTTTCCAAAAAATGTATGAAAAGAATCGTTGATTTATATTTATTTAACAAATATAAGTAATATAAATTTATATTATTATAAAATATAGATAATATAAATATTATTTGCAATGATATTAATTCTATTACAGACTCTGTTATAAGACGTTATTAAAAGTGATATGTTTACTGAAATCACGGAGTTAGTTATTTGTGTTTCTTATAGTTACAAACGAATTTAAAAAAGTTCGTCTTGTTATTCACTTTAAAATTTAAAGGAGAATATTATTTAGTTGAAAATATTAAATTTGATATTCAGTTATATACGAATGGTTGGAATTTATTTAAAGCCATTCTAATATTTTATTTTGAAGCTTTGTAAATAAGTGGATTTAAAATTAATATTTTCATTTGAATAACTTTCTCCTTTATTTCTTAATTCTTTTTATTACCGGCATTTTGGGTATGAAAGTTCTGCAAGTTAATTTTATTCTTATTTAATCATACTCGATGATTCTTATGGGTCAATTACATACAACATGGTTATGTATATTTATGATATTTATGTTGCATTCAATTACATACAACATGGTTATGTATATTTATGATATTTATGTTGCATTCAATTACATACAACATGGTTATGTATATTTATGATATTTATGTTGCATTAAAATTATATACAGTAAAGCTACAGATAATTTTTAATATCTCTAATCATGTTGGATTAAGTTCTAGAATCTACGAAATTATCTTATCGAAAATGCTACAAATTTCGAGCATTATGCTTTAAAAGAATTTCGTTGGGGACTTCTTATAGTTAATAATAACTATGAAAAGCGTAGTACGAGTATTTCACTAATCGACCGTCAATATTATGGATTAAAGAACCAATCAGAACAACGTAAAGCATGACGTGATCCTCGATATATCCACGCGATATATCTCGAACCGCCATGATGGATTTCGTACAGTGATCATATTAGAATATACTGGAATATACTTATTTTCTCTCAGACAAGCATACGTTTAACTACGTTTACGTTTAACTCCGGCATATTGATTTAAGGTTTGTAATTCTAAAAGTAATAAGAAATTAATCTGTATATAAAATTGTAATCGTTTGACTTTTGTCATTATATTAATAGTATTCATACGAATAACAGTTCGTACGTAACTGTTAATATTGTATTTTTAGTGTTAAATTAAAATTAAACAAATTTATTTGAAATTAATTTTTAACCACAAAATTTAATTTAAAATAATGTTGATCCTATTATTTTATATAATTATTAAAGAAATTTAATTTTCTGTAAAATATTGAACAAATTAATATTAATTTTGGTAAATATAAAAATATTAATTGTAAATTTAAGATGCTTATCAAAAAATATCATAACGAATGAACTTATCAGAAAAAATGTACTATTAAGAAATTTATTCGAATATTTTTTACATGACCTCTTAAATAAAATAAAATTCCTTTGTATAGAGCTTTCAAATATCATTTATAAAAATTATAAAATATCTTTTTTTAATACAAAATTCAGTCATATGTGTGATATTTGTAAATTCTGATTGGGAATTGAATGATTCATAATTAAATTTGTAAATCAAACATTTATAAAATGAACAATGTTATTTTTACTCAAAAATGTCTATTCCGATACAAAAAATTCAACGTGTAACGACATGAACGCAATGCTATGTTATCATGCAGATTGGCACACGAAATCTAGTTATTCTAACTTTAAATAAATAATATAACTGTGAATTCATATACATCATGAGGCATTAATTAATGAAAAAATTAAAATGCTTAGTTTAAATATACATAAAAAACACAAACAAGCTTAACAGTATATAGTTATGTATTTCATAAGTTTATTGCATCCATTGTGTTTTTGTGTTCGAATAGATGTTTCCTTTTGATTATAAACCAATGTATATTTTTAGTGTCATTGTTTGGTGTCTTTGTGATAATACAATAGCAATATTTGTCAAACTTTATTTTTAACAATATTTATATAAATGGGTTTATTAAAAAGTTTGTTTTATATATTCTTTTAAAAATTATACATATTAAATACAATTTTGATATTTTTATCAAAGTGAAACATCAATAATTAATCATTTAATCTACTAAAATTAGAACGGTATTCTTAAAACTTCGAATTTTTTAAAATATTTAAAATTATTTTTGACAAATATTTTTACAACAATTTAATGATTATTTTACAATATACCAATGGATCCTAATGAAAACCATGATTCAAAATCTATTATGATATATTTAAATAGAAATTGTAATTATTTTTAATTAGTGTATATTTATTAACAATGATGTTTATTTCAGCAAATAATATGATGGAGGGAAACAACGACCTAACCATAAAACTGTTAAAATGTGAAATTAGAAAGAATATCTCGAAAATTAAAGATAGTTTATCGAAAAAACTAATTTTGAAAGAAATTATTAAAAGAGTTTTAACAAAGGTTAAGTGTAAACCGACTATGGTATTAGAAGTACTACCAGTTTTAATTCAAGAAGGACATATTTATATTACAAAACTTCAAAGAGAGAAAGAAATAAAGAAAATTAAAAAACAAGTTGAAATGAAATCAAAACTTAAGCATAATGTGATTAGAATATCAACAATAGAGAGTATAGAAAAAGATTTAAATAATTGCTTTAAAAGGGCCAAAAGGAGAATAACAGAAATAAAACACAGAGATGAAATGGAATTGAGAAAAGAAAATGAAAGGTCAGAACTTCATGAAATGGACAGGAAACCACTAGAATCTGAGGAACTTACTAAAAAAATTTTAAAACCAACTGGACATGAAATGACTGATGTCAGAGTCTTACAATATGTAGCTGAAGTGTTTGATGACAGATTTGTTGAACAAAACAAGATGACTAAAAATAAAATTATACAATATATAGATGGATTAAAAACTATAATTGATTCAGAAGATTGTGTAAAATGTAAATTATTTAGCGATAAAGAAGATATTTTTATGCAAATCACATGTTTTAAAATTCCAATATCTCCAACACATCAGTTAAGACTGTACGCATTTTTTTCAACAATTAATATTTTAAAATATAGTTTTAACAATTTTAATATTATATTCAAGTATATAAATACATGATTAATTTTATTATTACCAATGGATCCTTATGATAAATAATGATTCAAAAATGTTACTATGATAAATTATTGTTAATATAATTTTTTTAGCAAAGTATTTATAAAGAAATTAACCAAAGAATAATTTTTCAGCCTTTTACCTAGAATGATGTTTGCCAAAGAAGGTAATACTTTATTATTTGTGAAAGATATTGCAAGAGGTAGCAAAAATATAGAAAAATCTGAGGAATATTATAAAGGTCTTCTTCTAAAACATAACGTAAAATTTGTTTCTGAAGTAATGTGTTTTACCCGATTAAAGAATGAATATGACCAGTATGAAACAAAACGGAAATTATTAAATAGTTATGACACATTCTTAGTGGATGGAAGAATTGCTGGTCATATAGGACATGTTTTAGGAAAAATATTTATCAGGAAACGAAAATTGCCCATACCTATCAAAATGGATTCTAATGATTTGAATGAAGAAATTCAGAATGGACTCAGAAGAACGGCGTTAAATTTACATGCAACAGGAGACTGTTTCACCGTTCGTATTGGTACCTCTGATATGAAAAGTAAACATATAGCAGAAAATTTTATAGCTGTTTGTTCCCAATTGGCAAAACTTTTCCCAGGTGGATGGGACAACATTAGATTTATTAGAATTAAAACTCCATTTAGTATAGCTTTACCAATTTTTGTGTCGTTAAGTAAGTTATAATTAAATAATTTAATTTTAAGTTTTATTAGAAATAATTTAATGTTATTAATTTATATATATTTAGTTTATAAAACAAATTATACATGATTATTTATTAAATTACCAATGGATCCTCATGAAAAGAACCATGATTTCACATTTTTTTTATGATATATGCAATTAAAAGAAAAATGTTATACAAGAAAATTGTACATGTTATTTAATTAATTAATTAATTTATGTTTTAGAAGATAGAAATAAGGTTAAAGTTCCAGTGGTAAATTCTAAAAGACCTAAAGCTTATCAGAATGTTGGAGGAGAACTTTCAACATTACTATACTGTAATAATGTAATTGTTTCTCCTGAAGGAAGAGTTACTATTAAGAATAAAAAAATGAAAATGAAAAAAGGAAAACAAGGACAATGAAAACCAAAGGAGCAAAAAATATGAAATTGAACAAATGAAAAATATGAATAGAACATATATTATTATTAATATTAATATACGAATAAATGTAATGGAAATCTTAATGTACTTTAAATATCTATTAATATACATAATTAGTTAAATTTTGTAGGAAAATTTGTCTGTATATAAACTGCATTTAAATAAAAAAACTCATTACTTGTGTAAGTTGTTCTTTTATTAGAAAATTTTATTATTTAATATAAAATAGTTTGATCTTTTTTTGATATACTTAGATAATTATTCATTGGAGTTACTGGCATAGCAGTACCATTCGTGCTATGTTTATTTGGAATATTATTCATTACAACTTCAATCTCCTGAAAATCTGTCAACCGCTGAACATCTTTGTCATTGCGTAGTTTTGTATTTGGTAATTTTCGTATTTTCAAAATTTCGGTAGAATTGATATTTAATTCTTCACAACTTCTACGAACAAGAGTATCATAAGTTAAATTTTTTCGTGATATTTCAATCTCAATAAAATCTGGATCCTCTATATTTGCCACTCGGATTTTTAATATTAAATCTACACATAAAAGATGGGAATTGTTTTTAAATATTCTATACGCTACACAAGTCAAATTTTGGTTTCTTTAATTTTAATAAGAATATTTTACTAATATGATACATTACATACCTATTTCAACAACTTGTTTACTATTAGAACATGATAATTTTGTAATTTCTGGTTTGTACAGTTCTAATTCAGAATTTAATTTCAGTGGAGGATTTTTAATATAGTTTGGTACAAATTTTATTTTTTCTTCTTTAGGTGTGAATAATTGACAAGTGTCTGCATTCAATATTTGTAAAATTCTTGAATTTGTACAAACTGATTCCGGGGTTTCTCCATTATTTGAAAGCATATTTTTTTCAGCACCATTTTGAAGTAATAGCAAAACTATATCTGAATAATTTCTTTTACAAGCCCAATGCAATGCAGTCCTTAAAAACAAGTTTTATTCAAAAAAAAAAAAATATATATATATATATATATTATTTAATATACAATTAATATAATATAAATCTAAAAACTTCTGTAGAATATCTTATGATTTAGAGGCATTAAAATTGATTAAATTAAAATTTATAAACAAAATATTATGTCTTATGTTTCTTATATACAACATAATAAAAAGTAAATAAAATTAAATGAAATGGCTTTGACCTCTTAATAAATGCAAAATAATGCATAAATATAATGTTATGATTATTTTTTTAAAATAAAATTAAATGTTATAAATTAAAATATACAAATAAATAATTTTTCTATCATATTTAAATTATAAATATGTAAAGATTTCATTTTAGTATTATTAAATATTTATCAATTCATATTTTGATATATAAAATTTATTGGTTTTAATTTGCATAATAGCAAATTTTAATGCAATATAAGTAAATATGTAATAATATATTTTTAAAAAATTCACTTATTGTTTTAATGAATGATCTATGTACAAGATAAATAATAACCAAACATTTATTTGTTTAACTTAATGATTTAAATTGATGAATAACAACGGTACTTTTATAGAAAAATGAATTAAAATTAATTTACAAATTTACCATCCATTTATAGAATGACGTGAATTAATATCAACACCAAGTTCAATTAATTCCTGAACTGCTTTGATGTCACCTACAGCAGCTGCTTCTCTTAAATGTTCTTCTAATAACAAAACACTTGTTCTGTCCATTTTATCGATTACTATATATCTTAAAATAATTGTTAAATTATAAATACACACTCTTAAATATACGTAATACCTTAAACAAGTTTCATTTTTATTTTAATAATTATAGCTGTCAAAACATGTAAATATATAACTGTTACTTTCTGAGGAACTGCATTTATATGTGGTTAATTATTACTGATTTAATTTTATAATAGATTTTTTAATATACCATATGTATTTTAATTCATAATTTGTATACACGTTTTTAATTTTTCTTTTTCAAATACAAACATATAGAGATTATTATTGGAAATATATATATATCTGTATTAAAAATTCACGACAGAAATGTGTCAGGGGAAATATTATTCTGCGCAACCGCTGAAGAAAATGGAATTAGTGAAATCTAGTTTCTTCGGTGATATCTCTTATTAATGGAAATCGAGTAACAACGCTTAAATTCAGGCGGCAAATTTAAAAACATTTGTACATGTAATATAACAATAATCTAAAAATTATCACTTTAGTACTTTTAATAAAGTTGAAAAGAAATATTAAAATATTATTAAAATAAATGATATAAGTAATATCCTTCAATGTGTAGTGTTTTTTTTATTTCTAGAAAATTAAATTTATAGAATAAAGCAAATTATATGATGAAGATGGGAAGACAATTAAACTTCTTGATTTCTATTTCCTTATTAATAATTTTCAATTTCAGAAGTTCAAGAACTATTTATAAAAAATGACAAATTTAACATTATTCTAATAATTAGTTGTAATATAATATATTACTAATTAATATATTACTAATTAATATATAACATATTATATATTAATTATAATATATATTAATTATATTGATATATAATAATTTATAATATATAATATAATATATTATAATAATTAATTAATACATCAAATTCTATTAAACATAAAACGATGGAAATGATAAAAAATGCAACTTAGACATTACAAAAAATGTTATTTGTCACTACTATTTTAAAACTATTATATATATGTTTAAAAATTTTAAATACTATTTTTACGGGTTTTAACTAAAACTACTATATATAATAGTTTAAAATAGTAGTTTTAGTTATATATAATAGTTTAAAATAGTAGTTTTAGTTAAAACCGATATAAATAATATTTACAAAGTTTAAATATTTTATCTTATTTTATAAGATATAAGATTTTTTATACCAACAATTAAAATCATCTAAAGATATCCAATTGGTTTATTTTATATAAAAACAGTTTTTATTTCAAGTTTTATAACAAATTGATCATGGAAAATATTTAAATGTTTAAAACATTTCATTTTTAACTTTTATATTGATTATATTATTCATTAAATTATTTTTCAACTTTAATACGTGAGTGTTCCATAAATTTTCTTTCAACTTAATTTAAAAAGAAACATGTAGAAACAATAAATAAATTTTACAATAATCAATACATGCATTTAACATGAACAATTTTATGTTAATAAAAATATATAATTTTAAAAATCAATTATAAATATTGTTTTAATAAATTTCATAAAATTTACGTAGATAGTCTGTAAACCAAATTTGTTGTAAATACCTACAAAAAAGGATTTAATATTTATTTAAA